>CM031571.1:15229072-15250729 GCA_018467065.1 Ephestia elutella | reverse complement strand
GATCCATATGCAATATTTAACAATATACTATATCATTTTATAGCTCTATAAATATATAAATACTATAATATTATGTATGTATATATAAAACATGTTGTTGTAAATGTATGTTTTTGGCTGCCACAGGAACGACATTTTTGACCAGTGTGTTGACGTGTTGGTCGTGTATTGTATTATTGTATTGATAAAAATTCAAAGTAGCTACACGTATTCGACGCATGTACTGAATTCCATCAAAATCAGTTCAGCAGGTAATTGCCCTAAAATGATAAAAATGGTTCTTGTTACTTTTCAGTGTCATCGCACAGTGAATATTTTTTTGGTGACTGCAAAAGAGAGGGTCTTGTGTATTACACCACAACACATGTAACGAACATAGACCTCGATCAAAAACCAATAATAAGGGTCAGTATTAGTTTTAATTTAAAACCCCCCATGAATAAAATCCTTGGGGGAGGCCTTTGTCCAGCAGTGGACATCTTTAGCCTGAGAGAAGAAGAAGATTAGTTTTATTTACCATAATGTGTATGTTTAATGTGTTAGTACGGCTCCTTATCATAACAAAATACGATTTTATGGTCCCATCCGGAAGAAAGCATGAAACTCGGCATGAATGTAGTTATCCATTTTGTCATGTACTTTAATATTGATATAGAAACCCCCCTTTTATGTCCGAAATCGGGGTTTTTCTCATTTTTTTATGAAAACGGTTAAAGCTACGCAAAAACTGTCAAAGACCAATATATTTTTCATTATTTTTTTTTATAATATTGCCATTGAATGTATGTTGTTAGGACTTATAGTTTACAAAATATGCCCATGTTACTACGACGATTTTTTTTTATTCGAACTTTTTCTATTATTGCACGGTCACGGTCATGGTAGAACTTCGTGTCTAATATCATGGATAGCTTTCGACTTCTGATATACATTGTAGTGGTCCCAGACTTCGTGTCAACCTATATTGCCATCACCAACAAAGTACCTCTTCCAATTGGGGGGAGGGGGAGGAGCGCACCCCGTGCGCTACAAGCGAAGAACTCCTGCCTATTCTGTTGAAACATTATATCGTGTCTAGTATCGTATTCGTATAAATCAAGCACCAGGAATTCATTTTGATAATAAATTGGCATCGTTTCGTACAAAAATATCGATATAATCTTAAAAATATATTTTTTCTAAATGACTAAAACGCCAACGACAATAAGATACCTTTTCCATTGGATTGTCACATATAAATTATCGTTTCCTAAGGCGCTGGCTTTGAATATTTAATCTCGGCGCTGGACATACAAAAAAGATATAAGTCGCAGACGTGGCGCGAACATATTATGTGGTGCCTTTTCCAGTAGTTTTTTTTTACACATAAGTATTTGTAATTTTTACAGGGTTGGATCGATGTTTTGAGAGTACCGACGTGCATTCTTCTGAGGGCGTTTTCCGCACCACTGGACAAATTCAGAGCATCACTGTTTCCATTCCAAATGTGTGTACCACGCATCTCTTACTGTCACAGTGGATACCAGTTTAAACATTATTATTTTGAGTGGTACATTCCCGTTGAAGAGTACACAGGCGGTATGGATTGGGATATACTCTTCTTTGGACCACCTTCACTTTTATGGCATTAGTTTTTTTACATACCCTGTCTAGTCTACTATGCTTGGGCGGCGACGTCGCGCTGACGAAAACAAATACAAACAATTTAGGACACCGGTCATTTAACAACACTACTATTCTGGAGTTACTGTTAAGTTTGCCATTGCGAAGATTTGCCATCAATTTGAAATCTCCATACATTGAAAGTAAATTTGCCATCATGGTACTAACGCATATTTGCCACGGGTTATTCTGGGCATATCCGATTCGGTTTTCCCTAAAACCTAATTAAATAAAAGAATATTGACTGATGATTTTTTTTTTATTTCCAGTCTGTCATCATTTGTAGTTGTCTATGGTCTATGTTGTATTCATGGAAGTAATAAGTACTTTGTTGTACAAAGTACTTACTAGTACTTTGTTGTACAAAGTACCATTGATACCAAGAATTGGACCATTTGCGAAATCCATAGACAGAATGTCAAATTCACAGAATGCCCAATTCGCAAAATGTCCAATTCGCAAAATGTCCAATACATTTTTCAAATTGTACCTTTTGCGAATTGGACCTTTTACGAAATCCATACTTATATCACAGCCTACCTATATGATTCATCCAATTCGCAAAAGGTCCAGCGGTCGCAAAACGTTTAATTTGCAAAATATTCAGTTCGCAGAATGTCCAATACACAGAATGCCCCATTCGCAAAATGTTCATTTCGCAAAATGTCTAATTCGCAAAATGTTCTAATCGCAAAATGTCCAAAACGCAAAATGTCCAGTTCGCAGAATGTCAAATTTGCAAAATATACATTTAGCAAATTGGACATTCTGCCTCAACATATCTTTATTGCGATAACTGTTATAGATATCATCATATAACAGTCTTTATAAATACCTCAATAATATTTTATTACTCAGAAGCTCTCAGAGCTTCGAGATAGAGTTTTTCACTAAACTCTATTTATTCTTACCAGTCCTATCATGTAAACAATCTTCACTGTACTTTTTGTTGAATTTTGTTAAAAATAAATCAAATATTAGTTCAAACCTAAACATTCTAAAGTAAAACATTTATTGATTGAAAGTTTCATTTAAATCCGTCCAGTAGTTTTTGCGTGAAACGCGTACATACATACATACAGAGAGACAAGAAATTCCAAATATTTTTTTTTGCTTTCTATTATTCTTTTTAAGTGTCCCTCTATCCATTTCAGTCAAAAATACTAAATGTACAGACAAAATATTTTTACTGTTTTATTATATGTATAGATAAAAAAAATACTAATATAAAATAAATATTCTACAAAAAATAATATTAAAAGTATCAAAATGTGTTTGTTCAAAAGATTCCCGCTTAGCGTGCGTCGCTGTGACTGTGTGCCCTGCGCATGTAGTAGTACAATCAAATACCTAAAATTGAAGCGCGTCTTTTTGTAAATGCGTCCTTAATAAATAATAATAATTTTACATTTTGGACCATTAACCAGTAAAGATACATTATTAAGATTTCTGAAAATAACAAATTTGAAAACATATCTTTAAAACCTGATTTACAATAATTTTTTTTAACTTCATTGCCCTCTCCTCAAAAATTCAATATTTTCAGTTTGGCGAATTTACCACTGACCCGACGTATAGTGTAGCTGGTCTCTTGGAGTTATTCATCAGATGTTCAAGATCTTCAATTTTTATACGTCAGCAGCAAATGCTCATCAGGTTGAACGACTTTTGTTAAGGCACCATTTCCATATTTCTTATAGTTTAACTGTTCTGTTTTGGTTCTTCATCAGGTGTTCCATTTTTCAAAATCAATTATAGCCTAAATGTTGCCCAGGCTTAATAGCTATACAACAAAAAAAGTTTCATTCAAATCGGTTCAGTACTTTCGGAGATTAGCGTGATCATACATACAGACAGACAGACAGACAAGAAATTCCAAAAAAATATTTTTGCTTTCTATTATTCTTTTTAAGTGTCCCTCTATCTGTTTCAGTCAAAAATACTAAATGTACAGACAAAATATTTTTACTGTTTTATTATATGTATAGATTATATGTATAGATGTATGTAGTTCCGAAGATTACACTTACAAACAAACTTACAAACACTTCCTCTTAATAATATTAGAGTGATATTTAAGCAATCAAGATACAGATCAAGGTAGAGACTGTACTTACATCACAGAATTAATATAAGTCCTACGTACTTACATATAAAGTTTAATATTGTTTATGGATTGAAATAAAATAACTTATCAAGATACGATTTATCCAAAAATAATATAAACCCTCACACGATCATTCTTTAATAATGCTTTGCCTAAATGGATGAAACCAATGAGACGATGCAATAAAAAAATATTCTCGAAACGTGGGAGGATACGTGCCATTTGCCAAATCATCCAAGACGAAGGAATTTAATAACTTCATGTGTAAAGGTGTAAAATAACCTGGAACATCGACATATTCTGCGACTTTATTTTATGGATATCTACTTTTCATTTTCCTTAAAAAAAACCTACCTAGGTATAGGTACTTCAAAAGGAGGTGGCTTCCACTTTCCTCAGCCTTATTCCATGTTAAAGGCTTGGCTGACCGGGTCAATTCTGACCAGTGATTCTTGGTGGTGAGAGGCTACTTTACAAATCAGAATAAGTTAGATCCATTTCCATCCATTTTCATATTTTTGATCGAAGGTAGATATTTATTTAACACGGACCGTTTTTCGCTTTGATTTTGTTTGAGTCCTTTAATTTAGGTGTATTGTTGATCGTTGGACTCAGTGGTATTTTCATAGCTATGAACGAGTAGCTACTACCAAGCACCATCTAGCAGCAATTTTAGTGAAACAGTGAACTTTTACACACTGGCTAGTGTGTAAAAGTTTCAGATGGACTACTACGAATGTTTTTTTTTTTTGGCTCGTTGCATTAAATATCTCTAGAAAAAGTTAAAAGTTCTACGAACTTTGTTCACGATTTGAGACGTCATTAGAACCTTATGGGCCGCGGAAATGCATTTCCGAGCCATTTACATTAGAGCTGTAGATACAGTCAGCAACAAAACCTATTCACTCTTTCTCGCCTGAACATAATGCAGTTATTGTCTATAACTTAAATACAGTCTATAACTGTATTTAGTTCAGGCACAGAATACATAATAGTACAAGTACAGAAGGAACACTCCGAAAAATCAATTAAAGGAATAGCGACTCTCGCTATGATGCAATCGCACAACGCTAATAACCTACTGTTATATTCACCTAAACTCTGTGCCTAAACGTTCCATCTCTCTCTATAGCATAACGCTTACCTTTTCTGGCGAAGTAAGGGTTGTCCACTTTTCAATATAATTTAATCTGAATATTTTATTACCGTTAGTTATGTGCCTGTTTATTAGGTAGGTACTCTACTTTTGTGAACAAATGACATTTCAAATAAACCAAGGCTAGGTCTTAGTAGTATGTAGGAATGTAGGTAGTTTTTATTTTTACAATATCTGCATAATATGTTCTTTATTAATTGTTGTTTTTTTATTTTGATGTTCCTCCATTTATAAAACAACGATCGGATCGGTGAAGTAAGTGACGAAAACAGTTCGCGTGTGCGTAACTCGCTTGTGAGTCTCTACTGGCTAGCCACGCCGGCGCACAGTAGCACAGATTTCGGAAAAGCGGACATTTCACTTTTTTTATTACATATCACTATTTTCATTGTACCAATCGATAGCCCTAATTAAGGCGATCAGATCTTATTCTAGCAATTTTTTTGTAAACATCATATTATACGAGAAAAATTGAATATAAAAAAATATTGTATGGGACGATATTGTAACATGGGCTATCCAATTGACAGAATAAGATCTGATCGCCTTAAGAGCCCGCACTAGGCCAATGACAACTAAGATTTTCCCCGCTACCCGCTACCCAGTTCGCCCGCACGCATCCAATCCGCGTTCTAAATAAAATGCTGGCGGGGCGCGGGCGGCGCGGCGGCTCAGAGGCGGATGGTTAAAGCATACGGGCAATTATACGTATTATTTTTTTAAAAGCTTTATAAAAAGATATTTAAAAAAGTAAGTAACATAATCCCTGCCTTATCTATAGAGTACTTTATACAAAAATTTTCAATCTTTATTTTAATGTATTGCTTGAATAATAGCAGTTTAAAGTGTTAATTATAGGTGATTTGGAGGCAACTTCGCAATTTTTTTCTATCGAGAAAATTTTATGCAATCGTGTTTTTGAGTAACATAATCCCTCGTGCTAGTCCTGAAGTTTGCTATATCTTAATTTTACATTCAGTTTTACATTAATGTAGATATTACAGACGATCATGTGAAGCAATCTGACCTAGTACGGGCCCTTAATTAGGGCTATCGATTGTCACAATGAAAATAATGATATGTAATAAAAAAGTGCAATGTCCGCTTTTCCAAAATCCGTCCCACTGTGCGGCGGGGTGGCGGGACCGCCGCGCCGTACGTACTTGCGTTTTCAATACCTACCGCGGAGTGTGACAAGCCTGGTTCAGGCACAGAATACATAATAGTCAGGCGAATTTGAATTAAAAGAAGAGTAAATAGGTTTTGTTGCTGACTATATCTACAGCTTCAAATAGATAAATTTTTGTTGGTGTCTGTACACTCTCGCTCTCGACGTTTCGGGTCGTTGAGTTTCGTGCGTGTCTTTCGACCCTTTGGTAACTATTTGGATCCACAGAATAGTAAGTACTTTGTTGTACAAAGTACTTACTAGTACTTTGTTGTACAAAGTACTTACTACTTCCATGGTTGTATTTTAATATCTCTGCGAAGAGAATACACTCGAACCCCTCTCTCGAAATTTGATATCTGGCTCTCTCTCTCTCTCTCTCTCTCTCTCTCTCTCTCTCTCTCTCAGCCTAAAGACGTCCACTGCTGGACAAAGGCCTCCCCCAAGGATTTTATCCATGGGGGGTTTTGCCGTAATATCTGGCTACACAGACAAAAATAATTTCCCATGGTACACCCAGTGGACTATACATGTGGATCACATACATATATTTTGTTGAAGTTTTTACCAGATACCAGCCGCATTAAAATGTTTTGATGTATTTAAAAAAACCCGTTCAAAACTAAAATCCAAACATTCTGTGGATCCAAATAGTTACCAAAGGGTCGAAAGACACGCACGAAACTCAACGACCCGAAACGTCGAGAGCGAGAGTGTACAGACACCAACAAAAATTTATCTATTTGAAGCTGTAGATATAGTCAGCAACAAAACCTATTTACTCTTCTTTTAATTCAAATTCGCCTGACTATTATGTATTCTGTGCCTGAACCAGGCTTGTCACACTCCGCGGTAGGTATTGAAAACGCAAGTACGTACGGCGCGGCGGTCCCGCCACCCCGCCGCACAGTGGGACGGATTTTGGAAAAGCGGACATTGCACTTTTTTATTACATATCATTATTTTCATTGTGACAATCGATAGCCCTAATTAAGGGCCCGTACTAGGTCAGATTGCTTCACATGATCGTCTGTAATATCTACATTAATGTAAAACTGAATGTAAAATTAAGATATAGCAAACTTCAGGACTAGCACGAGGGATTATGTTACTCAAAAACACGATTGCATAAAATTTTCTCGATAGAAAAAAATTGCGAAGTTGCCTCCAAATCACCTATAATTAACACTTTAAACTGCTATTATTCAAGCAATACATTAAAATAAAGATTGAAAATTTTTGTATAAAGTACTCTTTAGATAAGGCAGGGATTATGTTACTTACTTTTTTAAATATCTTTTTATAAAGCTTTTAAAAAAATAATACGTATAATTGCCCGCATGCTTTAACCATCCGCCTCTGAGCCGCCGCGCCGCCCGCGCCCCGCCAGCATTTTATTTAGAACGCGGATTGGATGCGTGCGGGCGAACTGGGTAGCGGGTAGCGGGGGAAAATCTTAGTTGTCATTGGCCTAGTGCGGGCTCTTAAGGCGATCAGATCTTATTCTGTCAATTGGATAGCCCATGTTACAATATCGTCCCATACAATATTTTTTTATATTCAATTTTTCTCGTATAATATGATGTTTACAAAAAAATTGCTAGAATAAGATCTGATCGCCTTAATTAGGGCTATCGATTGGTACAATGAAAATAGTGATATGTAATAAAAAAAGTGAAATGTCCGCTTTTCCGAAATCTGTGCTACTGTGCGCCGGCGTGGCTAGCCAGTAGAGACTCACAAGCGAGTTACGCACACGCGAACTATTTTCGTCACTTACTTCACCGATCCGATCGTTGTTTTATAAATGGAGGAACATCAAAATAAAAAAACAACAATTAATAAAGAACATATTATGCAGATATTGTAAAAATAAAAACTACCTACATTCCTACATACTACTAAGACCTAGCCTTGGTTTATTTGAAATGTCATTTGTTCACAAAAGTAGAGTACCTACCTAATAAACAGGCACATAACTAACGGTAATAAAATATTCAGATTAAATTATATTGAAAAGTGGACAACCCTTACTTCGCCAGAAAAGGTAAGCGTTATGCTATAGAGAGAGATGGAACGTTTAGGCACAGAGTTTAGGTGAATATAACAGTAGGTTATTAGCGTTGTGCGATTGCATCATAGCGAGAGTCGCTATTCCTTTAATTGATTTTTCGGAGTGTTCCTTCTGTACTTGTACTATTATGTATTCTGTGCCTGAACTAAATACAGTTATAGACTGTATTTAAGTTATAGACAATAACTGCATTATGTTCAGGCGAGAAAGAGTGAATAGGTTTTGTTGCTGACTGTATCTACAGCTCTAATGTAAATGGCTCGGAAATGCATTTCCGCGGCCCATAAGGTTCTAATGACGTCTCAAATCGTGAACAAAGTTCGTAGAACTTTTAACTTTTTCTAGAGATATTTAATGCAACGAGCCAAAAAAAAAAAACATTCGTAGTAGTCCATCTGAAACTTTTACACACTAGCCAGTGTGTAAAAGTTCACTGTTTCACTAAAATTGCTGCTAGATGGTGCTTGGTAGTAGCTATGAAAACAACCACTGAGTCCAACGATCAACAATACACCTAAATTAAAGGACTCAAACAAAATCAAAGCGAAAAACGGTCCGTGTTAAATAAATATCTACCTTCGATCAAAAATATGAAAATGGATGGAAATGGATCTAACTTATTCTGATTTGTAAAGTAGCCTCTCACCACCAAGAATCACTGGTCAGAATTGACCCGGTCAGCCAAGCCTTTAACATGGAATAAGGCTGAGGAAAGTGGAAGCCACCTCCTTTTGAAGTACCTATACCTAGGTAGGTTTTTTTTAAGGAAAATGAAAAGTAGATATCCATAAAATAAAGTCGCAGAATATGTCGATGTTCCAGGTTATTTTACACCTTTACACATGAAGTTATTAAATTCCTTCGTCTTGGATGATTTGGCAAATGGCACGTATCCTCCCACGTTTCGAGAATATTTTTTTATTGCATCGTCTCATTGGTTTCATCCATTTAGGCAAAGCATTATTAAAGAATGATCGTGTGAGGGTTTATATTATTTTTGGATAAATCGTATCTTGATAAGTTATTTTATTTCAATCCATAAACAATATTAAACTTTATATGTAAGTACGTAGGACTTATATTAATTCTGTGATGTAAGTACAGTCTCTACCTTGATCTGTATCTTGATTGCTTAAATATCACTCTAATATTATTAAGAGGAAGTGTTTGTAAGTTTGTTTGTAGGGTGTAATCTTCGGAACTACATACATCTATACATATAATCTATACATATAATAAAACAGTAAAAATATTTTGTCTGTACATTTAGTATTTTTGACTGAAACAGATAGAGGGACACTTAAAAAGAATAATAGAAAGCAAAAATATTTTTTTGGAATTTCTTGTCTGTCTGTCTGTCTGTATGTATGATCACGCTAATCTCCGAAAGTATTGAACCGATTTGAATGAAACTTTTTTTGTTGTATAGCTATTAAGCCTGGGCAACATTTAGGCTATAATTGATTTTGAAAAATGGAACACCTGATGAAGAACCAAAACAGAACAGTTAAACTATAAGAAATATGGAAATGGTGCCTTAACAAAAGTCGTTCAACCTGATGAGCATTTGCTGCTGACGTATAAAAATTGAAGATCTTGAACATCTGATGAATAACTCCAAGAGACCAGCTACACTATACGTCGGGTCAGTGGTAAATTCGCCAAACTGAAAATATTGAATTTTTGAGGAGAGGGCAATGAAGTTAAAAAAAAATATTGTAAATCAGGTTTTAAAGATATGTTTTCAAATTTGTTATTTTCAGAAATCTTAATAATGTATCTTTACTGGTTAATGGTCCAAAATGTAAAATTATTATTATTTATTAAGGACGCATTTACAAAAAGACGCGCTTCAATTTTAGGTATTTGATTGTACTACTACATGCGCAGGGCACACAGTCACAGCGACGCACGCTAAGCGGGAATCTTTTGAACAAACACATTTTGATACTTTTAATATTATTTTTTGTAGAATATTTATTTTATATTAGTATTTTTTTTATCTATACATATAATAAAACAGTAAAAATATTTTGTCTGTACATTTAGTATTTTTGACTGAAATGGATAGAGGGACACTTAAAAAGAATAATAGAAAGCAAAAAAAAATATTTGGAATTTCTTGTCTCTCTGTATGTATGTATGTACGCGTTTCACGCAAAAACTACTGGACGGATTTAAATGAAACTTTCAATCAATAAATGTTTTACTTTAGAATGTTTAGGTTTGAACTAATATTTGATTTATTTTTAACAAAATTCAACAAAAAGTACAGTGAAGATTGTTTACATGATAGGACTGGTAAGAATAAATAGAGTTTAGTGAAAAACTCTATCTCGAAGCTCTGAGAGCTTCTGAGTAATAAAATATTATTGAGGTATTTATAAAGACTGTTATATGATGATATCTATAACAGTTATCGCAATAAAGATATGTTGAGGCAGAATGTCCAATTCGCAAAATGTCCAATTTGCTAAATGTATATTTTGCAAATTTGACATTCTGCGAACTGGACATTTTGCGTTTTGGACATTTTGCGATTAGAACATTTTGCGAATTAGACATTTTGCGAAATGAACATTTTGCGAATGGGGCATTCTGTGTATTGGACATTCTGCGAACTGAATATTTTGCAAATTAAACGTTTTGCGACCGCTGGACCTTTTGCGAATTGGATGAATCATATAGGTAGGCTGTGATATAAGTATGGATTTCGTAAAAGGTCCAATTCGCAAAAGGTACAATTTGAAAAATGTATTGGACATTTTGCGAATTGGACATTTTGCGAATTGGGCATTCTGTGAATTTGACATTCTGTCTATGGATTTCGCAAATGGTCCAATTCGCAAAATGTCCAATACATTTTACGAATTGGACTTTTACGAAATCCATACTTATATCACAGCCTACCTAAGTATATGATTCATACAGTCGGTCGTCGAAAGCCCTTATTTGCTTAGAAAATCGCAGACATGCAAGATACATACTGACTGGATATCGAAGCGCATTTATTATAAAAATGCTTAAAAAATACATAAAAAAAAAACATACTTCGAAACATATAACCTCCTCCTTTTTTGGGAAGTCGGTTAAAAATAATAAAAACTACGCATGTAATCAGATTACTGACTACTGTAATCAAAACTAACGATTACAAATGTAATCATGATTGAAAGTAATCTAGATTAAAAGTAATCATGATTGATGTAGTCATGATTACTTTCAATCAGATTATTAATCCGATTACAAAAGTAGTTGATTACGCCCAACTCTGCCTATGGCAACTTTCCGTCTCCATCATCAGGACGCTGGACTTAATGTAGGACCAGAGTACTAAAGAACACAAACCAAACAAGCCCAAACTCGACCAGGTTACATGGTTTAATTACAGAGTTCCTATGGCAACCTTCCGTCTCCATCATCAGGACGCTGGACTTCATGTAGGACCAGAGTACTAAAGAACACAAATCAAACAAGCCCAAACTCGACCAGGTTACATGGTTTAGTTACAGAGTTCCTATGGCAACCTTCCGTCTCCATCATCAGGATGCTGGACTTCATGTAGTACCAGAGTACTAAAGAACACAAACCAAACAAGCCCAAACTCGACCAGGTTACATGGTTTAGTTACAGAGTTCCTATGGCAACCTTCCGAGAGTTCCTATGGCAACCTTCCGTCTCCATCATCAGGACGCTGGACTTCATGTAGAACCAGAGTACTAAAGAACACAAACCAAACAAGCCCAAACTCGACCAGGTTACATGGTTTAATTACAGAGTTCCTATGGCAACCTTCCGTCTCCATCATCAGGACGCTGGACTTCATGTATGACTAGAGTACTAAGGAAGACAAAACACACACTGGAATATTAACGAAGAAAAATAAAAAGGTACTTTCTTTTCCGCACAAGTATCAAAACCAGTTGATCTAACTGAGTTTTCGTATATGCACAGCGATGTATTTGTCCGTGGGATTTTGCTGCGTAGCGACAGGGAGCGACACAGGGACGACCTTTCACAGAGGCTCACATGAGCCGACTGAAGCTTCGTTCGAAATGTTCGTCACTTTATACTATAGAAAAACGAAACAGTTAAACTGATAATTTTTATTTTATATAAATTTTGTTATTAAGCCTATTAAGCCTTAGCTTTCGCACAGTCAGCATTAAAACAAGGCTTAGCTTTGAAGTCAGAGGGTCGATCCGAGAATGAGTTATAATACTCTATTGCCAGACCAATAATCTCAGCAACAGCGCTTGCACAGCTCGACGGATCGTCAGAGGAAAAGCAGACCTGCAGCCAAGGTTAAGTTGCTAGGAAGGCTGAAACAGACACTTCATTTCGATCTGGTTCGGTCGTCAGCAAAAGGTCCAAACAATTGGCTACCTACTTGGTTCTCAACGTCGGGTTAGTTCGGGTCTACCAGAGTCGCCTAGTCAACTAGAAATTATGCTCTTCTTTTGCGTATCCGGAGCTTTACAACTACGAGCGTAAGCCCAAGCCTGGTATGCTGACTGTTATTAAACAGTCAGCATACCAGGCTTGGGCTTACGCTCGTAGTTGTAAAGCTCCGGATACGCAAAAGAAGAAGAAAGCCTTTAAGTTCTGCAGAAAAGTACTTAATAAAAAGGCTCGCTTTGACCACATAGGCCGAGTGGGAACAAAACTCGCTTCGTACCCATCTGGCAGTAAAGCATTTTGATCCCTAGCCAAGTGCGTTGAAGCTAACTTTTGAAGAAACTAGATAGAACATTGGCACACACGACTTTAGAGAAAGCTTATTTACTTAATTCTATTTGCTGAAAACTCCTATCTAGATGCGAGTAACCAAACACCCCCCAGTTACCTTTTTGTGGTTGTAAAATGCCTGAGCTCCAAATTCACCAAAAAGATGTTCTTAAAACTCTACACAACCTAGACGTGTAAAAAGCCAGTGGCCCTGATGGCATACCTGCTTTTATTTTGCGGAATTGCGCTGCGAATTATCTCCTGTTCTGACACGCCTATATCGTCTATCATTTCAGACTGGTATTGTGCCAAAAGCGTAGAATCTTGCCAACATACAACCTGTACCCAAAAAGGGTAGACGTGCCGATCCTACAAACTACCGCACAATCGCAATCACCACCATTCTCTGCAAGGTAATGGAGCGTGTTATTAACAAGTTCTTTCTGGCGTACCTTGAAGACAATGATCTCCTCTGTGACTGGCAATTCGGATTTCACCAGTGCCGATCTACAGGAGACCTTCTTGTGCACGCTACGCATCTCTGAGGTAAGGCCCTCGAAAAATACAGTGAAGCACTTGCTGTCTCACTTGACATTTCGAATGCATTCGACAGAGTTTGGCATGACGATCTTATTGCAAAGCTTCCCGCCTATGGTATCCCCGCCAGCCTTTGTGCTTGGATTTCCGATTTCTTGAGGAAACGGTATATTCGAGTAGTTGTTGACGGCTGCTAGTCTGACCTATTGGCAATTAATGCCGGGGTACCTCAGGGGTCTGTACTTTCCGCAACGCTTTTTTTTTGCTACACATCAATGATCTGCTAAAACCCGGTATTATTGGGTACGCAATACGGGTAGTGCAAAGTCAAAAAAACCGGAAATAGACGAACTCAGGCAGGCAATGGTGGACTGTACCAATCTCACTCTGCAGGCTGTCTCCGATTGGGCCAATCTTGTGAGATTCAATGCCTCTAAAAAGACCCTGTTCAACTTTTCTCTCACTTGCCGTGGTGTACCTGTTCCTGTCACCGATCACCTAGAACTTCTTGGTATCAACTTCTCATTCAATCTTAACTTCGGTAGTTATATTGAGACCAAGGCTAAGACTGCTTCAAAAAGCTAGGCATCCTTTTCAAGTTCCAACGATATTTTACTCCGGACCAACTGTTGAGCCTTTACACAGCTCAAGTCTGCTCCTGTATGGAGTATTTCTCCCATCTGTGAAATGGATCCGCCCGCTATCAGCTCGAAGCCCTGGAAGCTATCGAAGGACGTATCAGAAGGCTTGTGGATGATGAGTCGCTTACAGCAGGACGGCTTCAGAGCCTCAGTCATCGGCGACTAGTGGCAAGTCTGTGTGTATTCTACAGGCTGCACTTCGGAGAGTGCGCACAGGAATCGCATGAATTAATTCCATCTGCACCATTCCACCATCGGACGACATGTCGCGGACAGGGATCTCTCACTCTAGGTTCGCCTACTGCTTTATCATGCGAACCGCTAAGGTATGGATTTTATATTTTTTTAATGGCTTCTGAATGCTATATTGTCTGGTATATCATAAGGCCACCAACATTTTTTAGCATTCGATGAAAGAGAAGCGGGGCGCCTACATCGCGGGAAGCGGCACCAAAAATAACACAAAGAATTTAGTTTTGTCTATGGTATAGAAATTGTGAAAATATAAAACTTAGTAGTAAATTATGGTCGAATCTTTATTGTTAAAATATTTGAAGTTTGAAAATTTGCGCTTGCACTTTTCATGAAATTAAATTTAATTGTTTCATACAGTCTGATAGTTTTACTCTAATTAAGTGTATTTTTATTTGTGACATAGTACTATTTGGGCAATTAGTGATGTATTCAATCTGCCACTTAGACTAGTTGATCTTAACAAATTAGTTTAAAATCATATTGTAAACCAAAGTAAAGCATTCAATCTGCCACTTAGGTCAGTTGAGCATTGTTAAATTAGAGTTCTTTTCATATTGTAAACCACAGTAAAGTATTCAAACTACCACTTAGGCTAGTTGGGCATTGTCAATTTATTGTTTATATATCACATTGTAAACCAAAGTAAAACAATCAATATACCACTTACGCTAGTTTAATACATTGATTTTATTATAAAAAGCTATATTTTCAAATGGGGAAACTGACCTATATTTACTTATGCAAGTTTACTTTTGTAATATTCTAAATTTATGCAGATAACAACTAGATCAAATTGAAATAACTCCGAAAGTATTAATCCTACACTTATGATATTTTGCCACAGTGTGTATAAAAAATAAAAAAACACTTTGACACAAAAAAGTCAAAATCGCAAAAATGACAGTTTGGCGAGTTTACCTCTGACCCGATGATATATAGAAATGGCGCCTAAGCAACACCTGATTAAGCTTATGAGCATTTTATGTAGACGTATACAAAGAAGATCGAAGATCTGAAACGGTTTGGAACACAAAATGATTTTTCATCTAAGCGAAATCACGCGGGTGAAGCCGCGGGCGACACTAGTACATAATAAACCTTGAAAACATAACACTCCTTTTTTGGTCAGTCGTGTAATAAATACTAATCACACAATGAGGGATTTTCCGAGACCCAAATAAAAAAAAATAGTTCCAGAAGACTTCATAGATGGCGAGAGAAAAAGGTCCATACAAAAAGCAAAAATTCATGGGATTGGCATTTTTAAAAATAAAACTAAGTAAAAAAAACAATTAAAAAGTATCAATATTGTGATTTGTGCAACTGTCAAACTGTTATGTGATTTTTTTTCTGCCTCTGGTTGACAAGAAAAAGCGCACCATAGAGGTTCAGCCATTATTACGACTCGGCTTTCATAAAACGCTACCTGTTGAGACTTTTTTACACGACTGACCAAAAAAGGAGTGTTATGTTTTCAGGGTTCATGTATGTATGTAAGTTTCTTTATTCCACCATAAGTCCTGAACGGCTTAACCGATTTTGATGTGAGAGGTATTTTTAGAGTCCTTGTATTCCTCCGAGTGACATAGGCTATATGACGTCACCATGAAAACAAAATGGCGGATTATATATGCGATAAATAGCAGACCAAAAAAATAAAATTTGATCAATCTTATCGAGTGGGGTATCAAATAGAAGGGCTTTAGAAGGCGATTTCAAAAATGTATTTAACTTATATGTTTGTATGTACTTTTTGAGTAAAAACTCGTCAGTCGTGTTTTTTATTTTTAATAATTAGCTTGTTATACTGTTTTTTTTTCTAAAGCTGTCAGAAAATCGCTCATTACAAACAGTATGAGCAGATCATATGAAATTTGGCAAAGGGGAATGCCTACCTGTAAGTATCCTCTCCTGTTGTTTAAATGCTCTAAGAACGCGGTGCCCCAAAAGATCCTCTACACCACACCATATGCAAAGAAAATAAACCGTAAGATCAAGACCAAAATAACACTTCGCATGAGAAATACCACCGAATTCTGATATAATTTCGTTTATGCCGGACCGGGGTATAGATAAGGAAATTTTGCCGGTCCATGAATTTTACGGCATGAAAAACGAGCGCTCACACGGGTCAACTCTCCCTATCATACGGTTTGTGGGCAATCGGTTTGGGGTTTGTTTTTCGATCAATTTACAGAATATAACCCATTTCAGAAACGCTTTGCTACATCATCTGGTTGTATTATGTGCGCAGATAAATCACAATCACATCGTTTTTATTAAGATAAAATATGCAGAAAAGACTGACAGATAGAAAGACAGACAAAAATTCTAGAAAAGAATATTTTCTATTTTATTTTTATTTTATTTATTGCGGAACAACTAACAATTACATAATAAAATCTTAACAATATATATTACATGCAACAATTGGTAATCATGTAACCAACTACGTTATCCACAGTTTGAACGAACAGGTTTTAAAAGAAAAGATTGCCACTAGATGCATAAAGGAAGTAAATTAAAAAATACCAGTTACATAAATGAAATATGGGAAATCAGACATAACTATTGGTTCAAAATATGTATACCTATTCTATTGGCCTTATAAAGACCCCTCATATATTTTTTATTTAATATCTCATATAGACATAGCCCTGTTACAGTTTTATTATAGGTAATGTATATGAAGCGGTGGTGGCCGAGTGGTAGGGCGGCCGCCTGTGGCTGCAAAGGTCTCATGTTCAAATCCTGCCCGTGATATATAAGTTTGTATACCAATCTGACTCATTTATGGTAGTTTTCATCAACCACAACTTGATTCCGGTGAAGAAAAACATCGTGAGGAAACCTGCACTCTGATTGATGATTATCAGCTAGTGTGTGAAATGGAGGCAATGGCAAACCACTCTATTAACATTGCCAAGATAGGTAGTCATTGTGTGTGTTTCATTCCATATAATGACCACGACCCTCAGAGGAAGAAGACGATATAGACGAAAGTCTAAACATCACAGCTGTTATTTGTCGAAGCATTCAATTTATGTAGGTTATTTTCAATGTCAACGTACGCCTAATGTATTGTCGGATGCCGGTGGGACCCTGGCGGTCGGTGAGAATCGTCAGGTGATCAGCCCCAGGCCGTTGATCCAATGAAATCTATTTATTTATTCGTATCTTTATTAATTTTCCTGTAATAACTTGAGCGGTTGTTGCTGTTTTTATTCGTCTAAAAGATCTACCTGCTTAAAACCTTAATTGGAAGTTCGTAAGTATTAGCATAGTGACTTCGACTCTGTGACTTATTTTCAGATGTAAAGCCGTTGATAGACATTCATGTTCTATTCTAGCGAACATGCGGCGAGCCTTCTACCGAGCATTCTAGCGAAACTACAGTTTTGCTTCAAGCTTTGCCATAGATAAAGCCAAGAAAATAAGCCAAATGGAAGCCACCTACGAGCGAAGTAAAACTAAATTTAATCTACGTCGTAATTTTTAAATTAATTTTAGATGTCAACGACGACTTTAACGATCTAATCGGACCCTTTCTCACCTCATAAAGAAGCTAGGGTGTTAATAAATTCATGGAAATTTACACCGTACTTGAGAATTGAGTGTAAGAATGTTTTTATTCCAACCCTTTGGGTGCTGGGTTAGGATCTTAGGATATATTATTTTGATAAGTTTTCAAGCATAGCTGACTAATTAATCTAAGAAATAAATCCATACCATCCATAGTAATATTTTAAATGCGAAAGTCAGGCAGACTTTCGCATTTAGATAAGCTTTCACCGATTTGGATGATATATTGCATGAGGAAAGTTGAAGACTCGAGGTCAAATATTATGAAACCTGATCAAGAATTTTTAATTTCAACTAACTATTATATTTTATTAAAGATCATTTTAAGTTATATGAAAACCCTTCTTTTATTGGTAATACCTTTTGTCCTATCCGGCATCTACTGAAAACATTTCTTACGATAGAATTCAAGGATTACAAAGGGAAACCCTACTTTTAGGGGTCGTACAAATACTTAGGTCTTTTTATATACAAATAGAATGAAAAAAAGTATATTTTACATTGGCTGAATTAAATTGCTGAGATTCCTAACAAAAAATGTGGAATGTTCTCGAATCGGTTGCATTTTTATAAGACGTCGTCGAAAATCTTTTTAATGTTTCATATTTTTGAGATTTACAACGCAAAATTCGAAAAAAATCGCTAAAATTACTGTAGCGACCCGACACGGCTTCGCAAGTGTGGGTACGCCAAAACTAGTGGTTTTTTAAAATAAAAGATGGGTTTGCTTTTGACCACAATCTTACCCGAGGATAGAGATGAGGTCTACGGTGTAGCGAGCTTACCCAAAAGCAGCCTATTCACTCTGGGTTTGAAAAGAGTCAGGTTGTATGTGCTCGAGAACACAGACGTGTAGGCAGGGAGTTCCATTACTTGGCTTTGCGCATTAAGTATGTTGACGAAAAGCGCTTAGATTCCCACTTGCTACGATCCTTACAGATCTCTCTCGCCTCTACACTCATCACTCTTCTGGGTTATGGGTGCTGATATTTAGTTATCATTTATTTAGAGGTCCGCAATCTGGTCGTGGTGCGTTTGCCGAGGTCGACCAACTTTTTCATTCACCTCTGCTTTGTAAATATCTTTCATCGCGGTCTAAAATGTAATTCAGAAAAATTCGCGAATATTCAACCAACAAGAGATCCTGAATTAGAAGAACGGAATATTAGAATTACACCTCAAATTTTATACTTTAGGCTAGAATGAAGAACAGATAGTTAGTGAGGTGAATATTGTGACATTCAGCGAATGTCGGCGATCAAGAAATATTTCATTGCCAGCACGTGGAACGTGAACAGTGGAGCGTACGTGACAAAAAAATAGAGCAATCATAAAATCTTTTGAAAACCTTACTACGAAAGAGATTTTAGTAAAAATTTCTGCCGGCAACTGAAAGTTAAATATGAATCGTCGTATATTCCTATTGTCCCTATAGATTGGGTCCCGATTAATTGAGGACAAAGATACAGTTACAGGATCATGTCTTTATCCCGTAGACAGAACTAAGCATTGGAGCTAAGAGTCTTGAGACTCGAAGGCCACGCTTAGCCGAATAGTGGGCTTATTGATAGAATGGAGATTCAGATATAGTGACAGGTTGCTAGCCTATGGTGTGTGTGGAGAAATCCCTAGTTTAATGCTCTTTCCCTCAATTGACTTTAAAAATCTGCGCGGGAAGAGAAGCAGCTGACACATTCTGTTTTCTCTTCGCTTTTAGACCAGCTTGGAAGATGGTGACAAAGGGTAATGAAATAATTAAAACTACGTACTTCCTAAGCTATACTAAGTGAACGGTAAAAACATAACATATCATTTTGGGGCAGTCATGTCAAAACTTCCAAGCAATGTGATGGTCGACCCAAAAATATCGGCTCTCGCCAAACTTCCTCTCTGGAACAAACTTGGGTGTGGCCATCTATCACAGAACGCTATTTTAACTTGACCGACACATGAGACTCCAAGTTTTTGGGGCACTTGGGAGATCGATCAAATTCGTTGTGAACTCTTTATACAAGGTATTTCCGTTATAGAATAGAGGAATTTTTATCTAGGTGACATGACATAGAATTACTACTTAGACTAAATTTAACCCACCAAAAACATTCTGTAAAAAACTAGCCAAGTCTCGATGGAGCTGTTTGTTTATCTCTAAAAAGTAATGAAATCTAGACAAAGTCGTTCCAAGTCTTAGGTTCCTTACTGCGATTTCTTTATTATTATATTTAATGTTGTGTGACTTGGCCGTTGAAGGGTACACAAGGGGAAAAAACCAGGTGCTCCATGACACCATTGCACTAATCTGTCGCCAGAACCGCTACCCATTGACGATGGAACATTGCCACTTGGAAAACCTTGATTTAATAACCAGTCAATTGTAGGCTTGATAAAGCCACTAATGTATAAAGAATGTTCAACGGCCAAGTCACACAACATTAAATATAATAATAAAGAAATCGCAGTAAGGAACCTAAGACTTGGAACGACTTTGTCTAGATTTCATTACTTTTTAGAGATAAACAAACAGCTCCATCGAGACTTGGCTAGTTTTTTACAGAATGTTTTTGGTGGGATTTCACTTCTTTTTGTAAAAACGTGGACATATTGATTTATTTTATTAATTTTTCTTATTTGACACAGTTTTTTTCTTTTAGGAGTAGATTTATTATTATTACAAATCTTTCTTTTCTTTTTTTCCGGTTCTGATTCTTGTACAGTAAGCAACAGTTTTTCGTATTGCCCATTCGCGTTCATTATTTAATCTTTTAGACTATTTAGACCGTTTAATTTCTGTAAGATCGGCGCGGTACATATTTACGCCTAAGCCGGTTGTATTCGGTGATCGCTGAAGCTTGAGCTTTTATACTCTTGAAGTCAACATTTTATGAGATGAACCATACCATACCCATGAAGATTGATTACTAGAATTTTAGACTTATTATTTTCATTAAACATTTTTTTGCTAGCTCTATGAGCTAGCAAAAAAATGTTTAATTGATTTTTTCCTATGTTTATGTTCTAGAAATTTATTCCACAGAATATTGCATGGAAGTAGTAAGTACTTTGTTGTACAAAGTACTTATTACTTCCATGGAATATTGTAAAGAATAACTAAAAATTATCTCGATTCCAAGGAAAAAATAAGAACTTCATCGAAGTTTTATTTTTCCCTTGCAATAATACAGCCAGTGTTCTAAAAACCAGAGACCAAATAAATTAAAAAAAAATGGTTATTGTCTGTCATTCTTGGCCTATCACGAGCAAGGTTTCCAACTTGTGGCTTACCCCAAACAAAAGTAAATAATATTTAGTTTGTTAATTTGATATGTAGGGATTTTTTTATTTGACACTTGATCAGTGTTATCAAATTGAGGGTTTTAGCCCTAAATTAAGGGTCAAAATATACTTGATGAGTATTTTTTATTCATTCCTCAGCACTTTGACAATTTAAATATAACAATATCATTTAAACTACCATAATCATTACCAATTTTTGACATAATTGGGGCCTCATGCAAGTTGATAACCTTATTTTCGTCATCAAGCATTAGGAGGCATAATATTTTCAATTTTTCATACTGAACTTAGGGTAATTTTTGAAGAAGCGAGCAACTCTTAAAAGCAAAATGAAAACAGACAACAACAAAAAATTTGTCTTTTAAGTACAATCGAAATACAACTTGGTACAATATCCCGATGAATATGTACGGACCGTACATATTCATCGGGATATTTGTAAAGTGACCGTCA
>CM031571.1:14996024-15228972 GCA_018467065.1 Ephestia elutella | reverse complement strand
CTTAATTGGGGCCTCATGCAAGTTGATAACCTTATTTTCGTCATAGGAGGCATAATATTTTCAATTTTTCATACTGAACTTAGGGTAATTTTTGAAGAAGCGAGCAACTCTTAAAAGCAAAATGAAAACAGACAACAACAAAAAATTTGTCTTTTAAGTACAATCGAAATACAACTTGGTACAATATCCCGATGAATATGTACGGTTATAACGTATTATAGAGGTAACGCGTATGGCAAATACTTGGCATTATAACGTATTATAGAGGTAACGCGTATGGCAAATACTTGGCATTTTCTGGCCAGAGATCATCTCCAAGCGTGAAGTCTGGGAAATGTGCAACGCTATAGATCGGCCACACGCTTCGAAGAGACCCATATACTAGGCAAGCTCTCGAGTGGATACCACAGGACAAGAGAAAAGTTGGTCGACCCAACAAACCTGGCGGCGGCGTACCGTTGCAGCGGAAAGGCAGTCGTTCTCTCCTGGTCGGAAGCAAAGTGCATTGCCCAGGACAGAATCCGATGGAGAAGCACTAAAACTAATACTTAGATGAAGAAGAACTAAAAATAAAAATGTAATTATTATGGTAGTAATAAAACTAATAAAAATGTAATTACTCTTTTATTATGATTAAGCAGAAAGGGAGACATTCGCTCAAAAGTGGGACGCTATAGGCTAGATTTTAATCTAGCTTAAGATGTGTCCCTCTACGCTGGACTTTTGCAATGACAGTCGATTTTTTTATGTAGCAATAGAAGGGGGCGTTGCCATAGAGATATGGTAATCTCTAATACAGCTGAGACCAGCTGAGGGTTCTTCATGAGATATGAAGTATCTCATGATGACCTTCGATTTTTGACATCAAATGAAGCGGCCCACCAAGTTGAATATTTTTTTGTAAAGGCGGTGTCTATCTCTAATAGTTTGGTTGGGCTCTTGTGTTTTCTAATCAGGGTCACCAGGTACTCCAGATCTTCGATTATCCTAGTTTTTATAGTTTTCCCTTTATGTGGCCATTAAAACCTAACTCTGTACCAAATTTCAGCTCTCTGAGTTTATGGGAAGTACTAGTTCATTTTGATGATCATGAGTGAGTGAGTGTCGAAAATGCGAAACTTTGCTTTCGCTTAACTTCGGAACTAAAAGACCTACAGTCTTGAAATTTTGGATTATAAGTATGTGATTATAGCTTACTGGATGACGAAAATTTCTTAGTTCTGGTCTTATCCAGAGGTTCTCAAATAGGGGCCTGAAAATGCGGCGAAATGGTTCCAGTAAAGGATGGTACGGCAGTGTTTGCTTCGCGTTCGACTTGGCGGGGGCACTGCCGTGCCCCCTGATTTGAATCTTGACATTGGACTAATTTAATTTTAATTTATTTATATTTGCTATTTTATAATTTCATTGCGTACTCTTTTTTATTTATTAATAACTTCTAATTTTAATTATTTAATACGTTTTAATTATTTAATTATGTTTATATTGATATTTCAACACAAATTTGTTTTGTACAAAGATTCTTTATATTGGGTAGATCCTTTAAGTGAAGTTTCAGATTATGACTACTATAAGTTCTGCCCGCGGCTTTGCATGCTATGGTACAGTCAGCTGCGGAAAACTTGACCGGACAATGGCACAAGGACCGTGGCAGACTATGCATGTTGGGGGGGTGCAACAAATCGACATACGTCCTGATGCTGTTAAAGACTTGCTCTCACTACGCCACTACAGAGATTTGCAAAAAAATCAAGATATATACTAGATGGGCAGAAAAATTCTGTTATTTCTTCATTTGATATGCACTGTCATGGAATCTCCCTCCAGTCCCTCCACACACAAAAAAGCATTCTGGGGGGGGGCACGTGCCTCCGTGCCCCCCAAAAATCCGCTACTGGGTAGGTTTCTCTGCAGACTTTTTAAAAATTAGAAATTTGAGTGCGTTTGACCTCAATCTTGCCTGATGGGAAGCAAAGATGAGGTCTAGGGTGGTACACGCAAACTCAAAATATGCCTGCTCACTCTTGACTTGAAAAAAAAAATTGTCGGTAAGGAGCGACGCGACTGAGCTCCAATTCTTTGTGAAATAATCGCAGCTTTGCCTGTATTAACTATTCTGGGTAACCTTTGTGAAATCTTTCTTTTATTGAAAACCATATCAATATCTGCGCGGGACGGGAGTGGTCCAAGTTCGAGCTAATACGTTTCTTGTCTATAAAATATTTTTTTTAATTCTTGCTTTTTTATTTATACCTCCCCGTCCGTGTTTATTAAGTCAAATGCATTTCCCCATTTAAATATGCCCCGTTTTCTTAGTTTGTGCATTTGGAACTGAAAATTGGAATCACCTTGCACGAACTGTGCAAGAATCTGGAATGAAATGCCCATAAAATTGGGAAATGTCGGGAAAACTCGCCAAGTTTCCGCTCCATTCGGTTTTCATAAACAGCGCAGGTGTTGTGTTATTTCTATGTACTCTGCCTTTCCTTTCATTCGACTGGTGTATAACTTTTTTGTCGAAAGGTCATATTAAATTTGGACCGCTTTGATTTTGAATCGAACAAAAGAAATAAATAAAATAAACGCAAAAAAAATATTTTTAAAACTAGGCTTTTTAAGTAATGTGAAAAAATGTAACTGGTTCTATTTCTAAGTAGCGCGCCGTAAGTTCATTTTATATGGTACCTACTTATAAATTCTAAGAAAATCTGTTGAGCCGTTTGAAGATCATAAGCAAAGTATTTTCTATTTTAGCTAGGTTACTTTAGTAAATTTTAATAGCGTTATTTAAAACTTTATATATTGCCTCTAATTAAGCCTCCAATAGGACGTAAATAATGGAGGAGGGATTTTAGAAATTCTGAGCATAATTAAAAAAGTACATTCAAATATCGAACCTGTCAGGAGTCGACGTTGACTAATGATCGTCCATTCAGCCAGTACTGATTGGAAAATAAAAAATATTTTTCTATCTATATTGGAAAACTAAAAATTATTTGGTTGGCCCTCAATAAGTTGTTGATTGAAAACTTATTTAGGGCTGTTACCTATTTTTTTGGCATAGGTTGTCTCAAAACCACTAAATAAGTAGACGTTGCCTCCTCTCCTCTTTCGATCCCTTCATCGATATCATTGTCATTAGATATTGTAAAATGTATCGATATAAATACATAAATGAGGCCAATGAGGTCAGCCGGACCATCGAAATGGACCGGAAGATATTCATCTTAAAAATTTATGGAAACATAAAACTTTTAATGATTTGTAGATCATTTACTGAAACGTGAAAAAAAATGTTTAAATTTTTTACACAAAACACATAGAATCATGTGATTATAGTAATGTGTTTTGTGTAACTTACTTTAGATACTTGATCCCATTTGTCCCAGCTGCCTGGAAGAAGAGGAAACTAGCTTTCTTCTAGTAACAGAATGTCCTGCATACGCTGTAGCCAGAATAGAAGTAATGGACATCACATCTGAAAATAAGCTGAGCGACATTACATCGGGCAGTTACTAAGTTTTTGCAAAGTAACAGGTAGATTCAGTGGGTCGCCACAAACCTTAATAGGTACTTCTCGGTGAACTGGGTGAAATGGTCCCAGTACGAGAGGACTGCATCAGATGCCATCACCCGTCTGGTGCTTGCGCTGGCAACCCCAACTAATAATAATAATAAAAAATACATAGATACTTATGCGACAAATTCCTTCGTTCCCCGTGTTACTACATCTAGATGAACTACTTTGGTGAACCACGGCACGGTTCAGTAGAGGTCAACTTGATATGAAAGATAAAATGGAAATTTACTTTATAAATTTTATGACTATAGAAAATACTCATAAAATTTATAAAAAAATAGATTCACATAGGTACGAACCCACAACAATCCCTTTATCAGACCCACATAAGGTCTCCTGCTTACCCCAAAGGTGTGGAAATCTTTGGGGGAGGCCTTTGTCCAGCAGTGGACGTCTTTCCGCTGAGAGAAGAAGAGAAGAAGATTGTGCCATACATTGTATTTGTGCAATAAAGGTTAAATTAATAAATAAATAAAATAAAGCTATAATCACAGTTATCGATAAAATAAGTCTTCAAAAGTTTTGCAACGACACAACGAGCCCGTATTTGCGACAGATATTTTCATATAAAAGTTAGTAGATAACACTTATATTTGTCTAAGATAGATAGATTAACTCTTTATTGCATTACAGAGCTTATTATTTTAAATTTTGATCCCCGAACTGAAAAATATTTGGGTTCAAGGAGGCCGAGACTCATTTTGGGTTGCTGCGTAATAAGTGTTAGTTGCATGTGCGCAGTGGTAAAGCGATACAACGGCGGATCCGGGATTTTTTTCTGGGGGGGGGCACAAGGACAGTGACGGACTATGCATGTTGGGGTGTGCAATAAATCGACATCCGTCCTGATGCCTTGAAACGAATCCTCACTACGCCACTGCAGAAGGACCAGATTTGCAAAAAATCAAGAAATAACCCAGATGGGCAGAAAAAATCTGTTATTTCTTTATTTGATATGCACTGTTATGGAATTTTCTATCCACAGTAGGTACACACAAACAGTCTGGGGGGCACGTTTCTGTTATTTCTTAATTTGATATGCACTGTCTTGGAATCTCCTTCCACAGTAGGTACACAAAAATGCAGTCTGGGGGTCACCCCCCCCCCCCCCCTAAATCCGCTACGGAAGCGATAAAAATGGAAAATTGCAATACTAAGTAGTCCACTAAAGTCAAAGTACTTATATTAGGTTTTGAACGTAAACTTGTCTGTTTATTTTGGTTAACTTACTTTATTTCATTAAAATTAGGAACTCACTGCACTGACAGTTGCCCAAGGCGTGCAGTGAGCTAAAGTTACATTAATAAATTGATAAATAATGTACACAAACATCTACAAATCGTCTTAAATTAGTATAAAAATATCAACATAAAATAAAATATAAAATATCATCTATACATATAATAAAACAGTAAAAATATTTTGTCTGTACATTTAGTATTTTTGACTAAAATGGATAGAGGAACACTTAAAAAGAACAATAGAAAGCAAAAATTTTTTTTTGGAATTTCTTGTCTGTCTGTCTGTATGTATGTATGTACGCGTTTCACGCAAAAACTACTGGACGGATTTGAATGAAACTTTTTTTGTTGTATAGCTATTAAGCCTGGGCAACATATAGGCTATAATTGATTTTGAAAACTGGAACACCTGATGAAGAACCATAGCAGAACAGCTAAACTATAAGAAATATAAATATGGTGCCTTAACAAAAGTCATTCAACCTGATAAGCATTTTGATTGAAGAACTGCAAGAGACCAGCTGCACTATAACATATATGGAAATGGCGCCTTAGCAAAAATCGTTTAACCTGATGAGCATTTTCTGCTGACGTATAAAAATTGAAGATCAGGAACATCTAATGAATAACTCCCATATATGGAAATGGCGCCTTAGCAAAACTTGATTAATCTGATGAGCATTTTCTGTAGACGTATTAAAATCGAGGATCCGAAACATCTGAAACAGTTTGGAACACAAAAAGACTTTTCGTCTAAGCGAAACTCACGCGGGCGAAGCCGCGGGCAACAGCTAGTATTACATAAGGTCGAGACTCATTTTAGGGTCGCTGCGTAATAAGTCAATGTTAGTTGTTCGCAGTGGTAAAGCGATAAAAATGGAAATTGGATTCCTAGACCACTAAAGTCAAAGTATATTAGGTTTTGAACGTATCTCTATATTTTGGTTTGATGACCAATCAGGTACTACATTGTACCACGTAGGTAAGTAAACTGATGACACTAGGATATCAACCTGCCCACCTTCATTGCAAATAACCGTCGCATTAGCTATTTAAACACTACTGTATATAACAATTAGGATGCATCAGACAAATTAGAATGCAACCGCATGCACTGGACTACCAACAAACTGCAAGTTGGCTCATTATGCAGGTTTGCGATGCAGTTGCATTGCATACCCGGAATTAGGGGGAGGCCACTTTCAATTAATTCTATGGCTTATGCAGAAACCGTTAACAAGTCCTCTTACCTAAAGAGCCCTTTTGCGAAAGGGATATTTTGCGCAAGGGCTATTTTGAGATAGGGACATATTGCGAAAGGGCCATTTTGAGATAGGGATATTTTGCGAAAGGGCCATTTTGAGATAGGGACATTTTGCGAAAGGGACATTTTGCAAAAGGGGACATTTTGCGACGTAACGTATTATAAACACTCTTACAAAATGTGAATTTTGATAAAATAGGATAAATTATCCTAATCCTAACTGATACTCGTAATGTTTGTTTGTTTACTTGCCAATGATATAAAGGTGTAGAAGAAAGGATTTAAGAGAAAATTTATTTAAAAAGAAATCAAAAGAATGGTTAAATGGAAAAGATTTACTTTTTATTGTGACGAATTTAAATTACATTTGACATTATTATTTTATTGCATAAATTAATTAATAGATTGTATCTCATATTTGCATGCCATCTATGTGGTAAAACATGTGTACTTTTTTATTTGTAAGACCTTTGTTTACTGTTTTATGTGAATAAAGAATTATTTATATTTATTTGTTGTTTATTTGTTCATTTTTTTTTAAGAGTGAAGAGTCACGCTTTATGCGAAATTTCAGGAAGATTGGTTCAGTAGTAAACCAATCTTCCTGAAATTTCGCATACCTACACGTAGTTAGAAGTACTGAGAAGGACATAGGGTACCTATCATCCCGAGAAAAAGCACTGCTCCCGTGGGAAATTTACGCGGGCGAAGCCGCGGACAAAAGCTAGTATACCTACTTCTTATTCGTATGGGGCAATATTGTCCCATCCAGATTCCCTTGGAAACGGAGCCCCTGGAAGTGACTGGAACGTAGGTAGCTAGTTTTATTAAAAAATAATATGTATATCTCTTACAAAAATCATTCTTCACAACACGGTTTCAGAGTTTACAAACCGCCTTTTAATTCATATTAAATTTAAAATTAATAAAGATTCAGCGACCCAGTCATCAATAAAAAATTTCAATTAAATTATGTATTCCTCGCTCCGAACAAAAGCGATTAATTTTTCATCACGAACAAGTGAACACTTGTTGTGAAAAAATACGGTTGAAATTCCTGTTTTCAATCCATTATTTTTTGCAGATGGGAAAACATAATGAAAGCAGACATGATACGCGTACCTAAGTACCTACTGAGATTTTTCATTCCAAAGAAAATGTTCCCGCCATATCACACGTTAAAATGTCGCTAGTAAAAAGGAATAGTAAGCCTTATTTATTTCCGAAATGATATGGGTAACTTCACTAGTGTGCTAGCTACGTGGGTGGCTTCGCTTCTATGTGAATTTTGGAATTCCGGAAAGCCTTCCTGAATGTGGCTGGTTTTAATTTTATAAAAAACAGACATTTAGGAAGCCTCTACACAGAACGAATTTTTCAAATCGGACAGGTAACAAATAGTTTAGCATTAGGTATTGTACGAGTATTAGTATAGCCTCCTAAGACCCTGCGTACTGCCTAAAGAACAAAATGACCACCATACTTAAATCCTAAGTATTACAAAGCGACAGATGTCGAATTGACCTAATTAATGTTCTTTACAAAGAATAAAATAAATGTCATCACTAAGTCCTGAGGTTTCAACGACGTTTTTTAATATGTTAGAGAATGCTACATGATTTTTGTTAGAACAAACATTGTTTGTAATTGAAAGAAGTTTTTATTGCACTAACTTACATTTTCGATACATTTATTCTTTATAATATAATATTGAAACCGAAAGAACATTCGGTTTCAATGTAGTAAATTCAATGCATACATTTGTTATTCTCATAGGGCGTACGGTCTGAATGGTGTACATTAAAAGCTTTATTTGGGGTTCCAACAGAGAACTATTATATATATATATATAACATTTTTTTATTTCACTTCTGGCTATGAAATCCCTGACGAACTTGCATCGGCCATGCTTTCCACTGCATATCTTCAGCTCTTCTGCCCGGTGCAATGTCATTACCATATAGTATACTTTAATAGAATTCCTCAAATGAAAATACCATCCCCTGAGCCAATAGCGCACTATAAATGGAACATAAGAAAAGTTATTGCAATTAAAACCTAGCATTATTTAAAATACTTCATGATTCTGAGATAGGAGGCTTTGTAGATGATAAGAATCCAGATTACATAGAGCCTCGAATAGATGATAGTTATGAGCGTAGAGACATTGACCAAAATTATACTTGCTCCGAAAGTGATTATAATGATGTGACACCACGTGTACGTACGTAGGCTCTCAGACAAACTCCTGATATGTCGCGAGTTCTAGGTCCTCCAGTTCTAGCTCGCTCTTTGCTAGACAAAGTTCCACCCTCATCATATGCCCCAGCAGTAAACTTACTTTGTGAGCTAGTATAATTTTGGTCACTGTCTCGAAGCTCATAACTATCATCTATTCGAGGTTCTTTGTAATCAGGATTCTTATCATCTACAAAGTCTCTATCTCAGAATCAAAATTTAAAAAACCCTTATATCATAATGAATAAAAATAAATTCCCAGCAAAAAGAAAAATTGAATGATGAACAATTAATTATTACTTACTTCCAACGGCGCTACAACCCTTTGTGGGTCTTGGCCTCTTCAACGAGTTTTCTCCACCTGTCACGCTCCTTTGCCACGTTCCTCCAGTTCTTAAATTTGCCCATCTTCTTGAGGTCTTCTGCAATACAGTCCATCCACCTCTTCCTTGGTCTGCCTCTGGGTCGTTTCTGCTGCGGCGTCCATCTTGACATGACCTTAGGAGCTCTATCTTCTGGCATGCGTTCTAGGTGTCCCGCCCATCTTAGTCGCTGCGCCTTACAGAACCTGACTATGGTTTCCTTCTCCACAAGTGCATCGAGTTCGTGGTTCATTCGAGTTCGATAGGAACCATTTGGCTCTCTGATTGGACCAGCAATATGACGGAGCACTTTTCTTTCAAAGGTTGCTAACTTGCTTTCGTCTTTTTGGGTCAAAGCCCAGGTCTCACAGGCGTAAGTGACAACCGGTCTTATTATGGAGCGGTAGATAGTTAGCTTTGACCGTATGCTGAGGAGCTTGCAGCTAAGCAGCTTCTTCAATGAGTAAAAGCATTTATTACCGGCTAATACTCTAGCCTTGATTTCGGTGTCCGTGTTGTTTTGGGCAGTTAGTATTGAACCTAAATATTTGAATTCGTCCACCTGTTGAATACTGCTGCTGTCCACTGCAATATCTTGTGTTTGCGCAAGTTGTTGCCGTGTCGTCGCAAGGTATTTCGTTTTGCCTATATTTATTTGTAGACCAAAGCCAGAAGCCTGCCTCTCTAGGTCAAGGAAATGGTCGACCATTCTATTCCTTGATCGGCTGGTGATGACAATATCATCGGCATATGCTGCAGCCTGTGAGGTGTTATAGTCGATCAGTCCACCACCAATTGTAAGATTACGAAAGACAGCCTCTAATACTAGGTTGAATATTATGGTGGACAGCGCGTCACCTTGCTTGACACCTGAGAGGATCGCGAAGGGAGAGGATAAGTCGTTTTGGATGGCAACGACTGCCGTGGAGTGACTGAGCGTCGTCTCGATTAGGCGAACTAGTTTGCTAGGTATTCCCAGCATTAGCATACTGTGGGATATCTGACTGCGGTCAACACTGTCGAAGGCCTGCTTAAAGTCCACGAATATATGGTGTAGATTGATGTTATATTCGTAGGCTTTCTCCAATTAATTATTGATCACTGATAAGATAGTGCTTAAGGTCTGAAGCGAATCATTTTAGAACCACCTACCGGATCTAATTGTAAAATAAGCCATTATAATATCTACTTTGACCTACTTGACTAATGGTTCAAAGGCTCCCAAGTGGGACAGAGGGCATCTATCTATAATGCTTCTCCATCGGGATCTGTCCTGGGCAATACGCTAAGTCTCCGATCTGGTGAGACCGACTGCCTTCAGTTCCGCCGCAACAGTAAGCCACCAGGTTCGCTTGGGTTGACAAATTTTCCTCTTTCCCTGTAGTATCCACTGGAGAGCTTGTTAAGGGATATTGGTGGAGTCTCTTCGAAGCATGTGGCCGATCCATGACCATTTGCGGCGCTTGATCTAATTGTCGATCGGCGTTTCCTTGCACGTTTCTCACGGTTGGAGATGGTCTCTAGCCAGACAATGCCAAGTGTTTGCCGGAGGCATAGGTTGGCGAACACCTGCAGTGGATGCGAGATATTCTTGGTATCTGCTTATTCTGGAACCTGCTTTTAAATTCGCAAAAAATCATAAAAATCGGTCTAATCATTCTCGAAATTTGAGCAAGTAATATACATAAAGGTTTAAACACTTTGACCTAAGACTCTTTTTAAAGAACAAATTCTTGAAGGGAATTTAGTGCATAAATGCCGAACGCACTTTGCAAAGAACTAATTATTTTACCGGAAGATTAATAAAAATATGTTTCATATATTGAGAAAATAACATTACCTTTGCAAAATATATAAATCAGACAATATAAACCAATAGTATACAGGGTTACTTGTAAAACATCAATAACCTCTCAGGTGTAGATACCTACCACCATATCCAACAACGTTTGTTCTACGACTTTTGATAATTCGTTGTTTTTCACTATCATACAAAAATTAAAACATATTTTAAATTCCGCGTGAATGTTATTAACTCTACGCGCAATACTATTATTTAGGTAAACGAACCCTGAGCCGCGCACCGCGCGCGATCGGCGCGTCGTTTCGTTTATGAATGAAACATAGACTTAAAATTTTCGCGAGAGTACATTGAAAACTTTAAAAATTATTTTAATTAAATTTATTGACTTATATGAAAAGTCGTAGAACAAATGTTGTTGGATATGGTGGTAGGTATCTACACCTGCGAGGAACATCAATATGTTTTACAAGTAACCCTGTATATTACAAAAATCTCATTATTTCAATAGATATTTTTGGATTTACTTAACCTTGATTTTGCCGACCCTCCATTGTCACCTGTTTGAATAAAAATATGGCGGCTTACTTCCGCTTCTTGGGGACCTATTTTTGAAAGTGTGACTCACCAAACAAGCGTGAGCCGAATGATTTTTCATTCGATATCCATTATTCCGTATTTTTGAATTGTCTATGTCGAATAATTCGCAACGAACATTACGAACATTTTTTTTACGATTCGTTACCGATTCGGTTTTCGTTGCGTAGAATGGGGCAGAAATTATTTCTCCCATTATTTTCATATCACTGGCAACATTGTTAGACGAGTGATTTCAAAAATACGGCTTAATTGGGCATTTTCATTATTTTGTTACCACCCCATTTTTTATCTGTCCCTTGAATTCAAATTTTTTTTTCTATATCCCTTTAATCATTTTTATGAATAATTTTAATTTATTATGATTCTACATACAATAAATTATCAAATCGAAATTTCAATAATAAGTTTAATCAAACAACATGAAAAGAAAAGAAATTAAAAAGAGTCAAGGTATGTCAAATTCGGGTGTCCCCAAGTCAGTTTGCTCAAAAAAACTTGTGATTTTACTTTTTTCTGAACAGTTACCCCGCATAATGTTTTATTCAATTTAAATATAAAAGTATATTCTTCTAAAAACTTAAAATGAAAGTATTTTTCTAGCAATAATATTTTAATAAAACTTTAAATTCTGAAATGCAAAATATCGGTCTCACCGGACATGTCCGACTTGTCACGAAATTCCTACCCAAACTTGAAAAGTAAAGAGTATGTTTTTCCTATTATTTAAGTGGCAACAATATCTCCGCTGTCGGTGCCGCTTTTAAAAAAGTACGTTCAGTGTTCAAAACACGGTGTACGTTGCGATGTTGTGTGACTCGAAAACGGTGTCATTTGTGGAGTCAGGTTTGTACATTTTACTGTATTTTTTACATTATGATTATCATATCGTTGTGTTGTTCTCCAAATGCGTTAGGCAACTAATGACTTTAATGTAATTACACATGCCCATTACAAATTTAAAATGATTTATCGTGAATATTTCAAAATCTTTCCTACGAAAATGTGACGTCCGTAATGTGACATATTCGACCGTCACATATACACCGACCTGGAAATGTCACAAAGCTGACGCCATAAAGCTTACTTCACAAGATGTCTCATTGCTTTTATATTTACCTACCGACATTAATTATATTAAACGTAAATTGCAATAATTAAAAGGCTGATTGTGAATTTTTGAGACTGAGATAATTATGATATCCAAATGATAGCAACGTAAGTCTGTCGGTATTTTTTTCATTAAAGAATTATGAAAATTTCAGTAAAACAACGCTATATAATCATATATTGATGAATAAATTTACATTTTGCAAAAAAAGGTTGTTTTATTCATAACTTAATTTGTCTTAGATATATAAATATGAAAAAGAAACAACTTACAATAGTAACATATCGACATCATAAAATTATATTTATATTTTTGTTATTTCTGAACTCGCCCTAATAATTATGTGACAGTCCGTTTTGTCACTGTCCCCAAAATAACAGTGAAATATTTTATTTGTATTTAATGGATATTTATTAGGAAGTAATTTTATTTTATATAATTCTTGTAGTATTTTTTCTTAAGTTTACGTTTTTAATACTCATTTGATAAAATCATAAAGTATTATCCAATGATTCTAAAAATATCTTATAGCTTGGCATCAATTATGGCAAAACTGACAGTAAAAGGATGTTAATTTACTAAATTACTGAAAGAAAAAGTAACTTTTCCTAATAAATTAGTTTATAAATGTAATTAGAACAAGATAAGGCATAGGAAATTTAGAAGATTGAAATAGTTAAATAGCTACGATTTTTTTAAAATTGTCACAATACGGACATAATTTTGCCACAGCGTCGGCTATTATTTATTTTTTAGCCAAAACTAAATAATATTTTACTGTATTTCATATTTCACATAAATCTATGATAATTGACAACACGACAAAAAAATTACATGCCTTTTTTAATTTTTTTTTGGATAGAGGGGAATAAAAAAATCGACCCATATCTTTTAGTTTTTTTTTTGGACTTGTATTTACTGAGATATAAATTTTTGAAAAAATTATTTATTTTTCCGGAAGTGACGAAACGCTGAGACCAGTTTGAAAAACGATATCTTTGCTTCACTTCGCTTAGTTTCCGGAAAAAAAATATCAATGACTGACAGAAGAAAAAAATTAAAAATAACCTAAAATGAAAAACTTCAAAACAATATTTTTGTAAACAACACACAGCAAAAAGAAACAATAAAAGTGCGTTTTTGTGTGAACTTGGTGTGGCGTTATGGGACTGTGGCTTCATGGTGATCTGTGGTATTATAGGGGCCTCACCAAAAGTAGAAGATAGAAATAAAATATGTCCATGGAAAGCTTATTGAGCTTTATTGAGCTAAACTCTGTACAAAGCATCGAGATATTATGTACTAACGCACGTACAAAGCAACAGATATTGCTGTAAATGCAACCAGCAAACAAAGAAACTGGCTTATTTGTATTGCAAACCCAAAGTTTGAAGAAAATAAAACATACTTAATAAAGATATTGGCGCAGTAGTTATGATTAACCATATATCATATAATCTTCAAAGTGCTGTGAACTTCTGGCAACGGGACATTTTAAAAAATATTATCAAATGTCAATAAGTTTAAGCAGGTATATATGTAAAAAATATAATTCATTTTCCCCTAAATATCAAGTTTTATTAATATAACCCCTGACATGATTAGGTATCCAATCTTAAGACATTTCTTTCTGCTTTTCAAAATAAAATGTATGACTTTTTTGAAAATGTAAGTTAAACCATTCAGTCTGTTGAGCCCTAAAAGTATAAAATCAATATGTTTTATCAGCCTATAAAGTTATTATACAATACCTGACATAGCTTATGCCATAGCGATTGGTTGCTCACTTGCACCAGTGTCTATTCATTCATTCTTTTAGGAATCATAAACCTATTATATATTTCCATCAGAAATAATAACTTTGTTTCAGCTGTTCAATGTTTGAGTAGGTAACAAACATCTCGACTTGCATGTATAGATGATATTTCATACTGTTGTCACAAGATTAATTTTAAACTGAGTTCACGGGGATCCCCTTACAGAATATTGTGTGAATCTATCATGGATCTATATCCACACAGTTTATATAGTATTTGGCAATATTGTTGTTATTAAAATGTCATGTCTTGATCTTGTGTAAGCAAAGAATAAACTTCTTAAGATTTTAACACTCTTTATTTTCTAGTAATAAATATAGGCAAATTTAAAGATTTATTTCTCAAAAGGAAAAGTTTAGTAACATAAAATTTTACAACTGCATCATCGGCACAGTTGACCAACTTATGGTATAATGCGGCTTCAAAAACTTGAATAATCTCAATCTTTCGAGTTCTTTGGAGGCTGATCTGATATTTCTCAACATAGTCTTCAACCTAAAATAAAACAAATAATAAATATTAGTATAGGTATGACTGCTATTAACAAGTTCAACTGAAAATGATTCAACTTTTATGATCATGTATTAGTTTTCTATTTAGTTTGTGGGAATATTGAACATAGAGCAAGACAGAATAGCGTTATAATATATATATATAATCTAATTTATCTTTGATTTTTGTATGCCAAATGGCGCAGCATGCAGAACTGTATTTTATAATTTTAAGATTATGTACTCATGTCTGACAAAAAATAAATGAATTACGAATTTCCCACTGAAACAGTACTTTTTCCCGGAATGAAAGGTACCGTATGTCCTTTCCAGTACTTCTAACTAAAATGTGTATGCAAAATTTCAAGATTGGTTCAGTAGATAAAGTTTGAAGAGGTAACAAACAAACAAACTCACTATCGCATTTATAATATTAGTTAGGAAGTTAGGATTCATGAGGTGGTTTAGGTAAGTACTTACGATAATATGATCCTCGCATTTATATAGGACGTGGGCACATCAGAACGACCAGCTTAACGATTCAAAGGAACCCTTTAAACCGTTATTGCATACAATCGTCGTCGAACTTTTTCTGTATGTTGTCTTGTTACAAAGCATTACAGAAACTTAATTGGTTTCCAAGATTTTTCCTCATTGTCCATTTTTTAATAAGAGAGTTATTAGAAAGTATGAGGGAACCAAAACAAAAAAATTTTAAAAGTTTGATTTGCTATGTAATATTATGATTGATTTCGTTGACTTCATTGTTGAACTTTGTGACCAAACAGTGTTGCCAAATCAGTTTTATTAAAGTAACCAAATTTATTTCAGAAAGTAGGTAGTTTTACTAAAACTGAAGCTAATGTTAGCTTATATACCCATTTTATACTTATATCACTAAAATGTATGGAGCCTCAGTTGTCAACAGTAGCCAAAATGTATAAAATGTATTTTTTTTTAGTAGCTCGACATTAACAAAATAGTCAGATGTAGCAACAAAGTAGCTAAAGTGGCAATACTGAAAGCGAATCGGGAAGTAATCAATGTCATCTGTCAACTGCCAAACACTCTCTACTGAAGTTTTATACTTTTTTTGCGGGTGACAATGTGGGCAAAAAAATAACGAATCTAAACTGGTCGAGATGTGACGTCACACACAGGTTTTTCAATTTTATTTTTTTTCTCCGTAAATACTGAATTTAAAATTCTTAAATTATTTTTCCCGTACTCCACAAGAGGTAATCTAGAAATGATATTTTTATTTTGACTATTTATTTTTTTGTCGTGTTGTCAATTGGACTATACAATTTCATTTAAACAAATACATAAAACACGTTTTTGAAAAAAAATACGAGCGGTTACTAATTAATGAAAATGCCCTTTTATGTTTTTAGTGGGTTACCTATCACAAACTAGAATTCTTTAGTTACGAATTTGAAAATACCAAAAACGTTTCGTAATTTTTTTATTTTCAATATTTTCATTTGACCGAAATCTCTTATTCCATCTGGTTGAAATTCCGATTTTCTATTGTTATATTTTTGAAAGGTATATGCTTTGTATTGCAACCTAACGTTAAACCGATGATACTATTTCTCTATGTTTCATAAAGAAAATAATTATTTAACCTAAAAATTATTTTCCCTATTATTAAAATACAACATGACAAATACCAAATAATTTAAATCATAATTTTGAGATCCAAAATGTTTATATATACAGAGTATATACTTTGTAGTTATGTTCTATTTGTGTGTTTGTCATGTTGTGCGGGTTAGGGTGGCCCAAGGGCCACCCTGCCGCAACCTAAACCTACCTATAGCGCTCTGTCACAAGGTTTTTGTTTTAATAAGTAGGTTTAAACACATTTGTGTTTGTGTGTATTCATGTTGTGTGGCTTGGGGTGGCCCAAGGGCCACCCCGCCGCAACCTGAATCTACCTATAGCGCTCTGTCACAAGATTCAAATGTGATATAGAATTATCCAAAAACGTATTGTTTAAATACATAGTGTTAATCTTCTAAAGTAAATCATTTAGCCTGGTAAAATAAATGGAGCAAAATAATTTATAAAATTGAAGTTATTTAAAATCTGTATAAATAATAATTTAGAAGAAGTTACCTCTATTGTTAACAGTTCTAGAAAATAAAATTATTGTTACTTATATTATTGTTACTTAAATAAGTGTTATTTATTATAATATATTAATTCTGCGTGTACAAAATTACTGTTAATAAAATAAAAGTTATTGAAAATCTGTGTAAATAATAATTTGGAAGAAGTTATTTCTATCATTAATACTTCTAGAAAATAAAATTCTTGTTACCAAATAAATTTTCAAATAAAAATTACATATTTTGATTTTCGGTCGAAAGTTTTTATAGAAGACGAAAAATATATTTATTGAATTTATATAAGCAGAAAATATGGTAAAGAACCCATTTGGCATTTAAAACTTCGTTGTACCGTTTTCGAACAAATAAAAATCGAAGAAAAACAAATCTAGTTTGTGATAGGTTACCTTTTAGTGACATAGTAGGACGAATGCGACATAATAGTCTATTCGTTTTCAGCGGTATGTCATACTTTCAAAAATAGGGCCCTTGTACTTAAACGTCAAAGATGATTAACCATAGAGTAGAAATAAAACGTTTCCTGCCATATAGTTGCCAGAAATTAAATAATATTACAGAAAAACGAATTTGTTCTATTTGTAAACCGCTGGGTCATAGTGACATCTTACAGCTTACAGTTCGCTATACTCAGGACTCAATGACATGTACTGTTCTTTGAGTAAGACGTTCGGTTATAAAGACAACTTTTCAAAAAAATGTCTGGGTCTTAGGAGGATAGAAATATTTAGTAAGGTAATAGCATTCGCTAGTGTAAATAGATCGCTGTACTGACAGTTCCAATTTTCTGATAGGCAACTACAAAAATAGATTTGCATTATAGGCTTCCCGCTGGCCACAATACGACTGTTATTGACACCGCTTATCTGTCTATTGTGCCGCTGACATGACACCGTTTATTATTGCGCTGGCTGGTGGCTGGCTCACGTGAAAATAGTCACGTGAAATTTAGACTACCTGTACAATGTATGTACCTATCGTGATTATTTTATATCGTGATTATCGTTATTAATACCTACTAATCTAGAGAAATTCTACAAGAAAGGTACGCGGTAGTCCGCATTGCTCAAACCCTACCTATACTTACCCGTACTTTGATAGTACAGCCGATTTATAGCTCTTCAATCTCAGTCACGTCATTATATTATTTCTAAAGTTAGACAGTTTAACAATAAATGGTTCCTCATTATTAATATTATCTAGTAACGATCATTTAGCGGCTATGTGATTTGCAAAATTATAGTAGAACAAAACGTTTGTTTTCTACGATTTCTATCAATCATACAACACCGAACAAAACGTTTTGGAACGTTTTTAGCTTTACCTATTTTCTTTGACACATAGACTTGGTGACATTGATATGTCAAAATGGCAATCAGCTGGTGGTTTTCAATTATCAATCAGCGTCATTCAACATTCAACTCATTGTTCAGCAGTGCAGCGATCTTGTAATAATTTGTTTATAAACTTCATCAAAATAATTATGGGTGAAATAAATAAACCATCATTACGCATTGATTGGTTTGATGGTACGTTGATAGAAGACACTCGACCAAGAAGTGACACTAACCCCTTCGCCGACGAAGACCAACCAGAGCCACAAACTTCCTCAAGACCACAAATCAATGAGAAAAAACCTATAGGTTTCAAAAGATTACAAGATATCTCGGATATGAGACCACCAGCTTTGACTTTAGAAGTTTCGCATAGACCAGGATTTTGGAATCTCCTAGATGTAGAACTGAAAGGAGATTTTATTGTGTTGATCGTTAAAGTGCTAGCCAATATTTACAAATCACTAGAGCCAGATGAAAAATCTAGAATCGCATCGCAGTTAAAATCAAAATTAGAGAAATCCAATTTCATAAATACATTGAAGGAGTATGTAGCTGGCTTGCCAGTTGTTAGGATTTCAGAGAAAAAAATGAATTTTCAATTATGGAATGATGTTGAATTGTTTTTTAATGACTTGATAGCGCTTTGTGAAGGTATAGTTAATTTTGGCAGTCATAGTATTGATTTTCTGAAAGAAATTTATGATTTGTTAGAAATATCTGATACTAGTGCTGTAGGTGTGATAGAGGAGCATAAAGAGACCATAAGTAGTGACTTTTTTAGTAGGATTGATGAAGTTAGATTGACATTGTCAAAAATGATCAGTGAGGTCTGTATTTTGCTTTCAATGCTTTTTTTAATAAACTATTTTTGCCTAAAATTTTGCTTATTGTAAGTAGTTTTGTGATTATGGCATCAAATCAAAAATTTCAGATGTAGAATTATGAACCTGTAATAGATTGTAAAGTTTTCAACACAGTACGGATGACACCTGTTTCCTATTAATTTATGACGAAATGATCGACTATTTCTAATTTTAAGTTACTAATTTAATTTTTAGAATTCAAATGAACAAATTAGTACAAATAAAAACTCTGAGAAGTTGACTGACCCGAATAGTTTTAAGAATATTCATATTTTTCCGAAAAGAGATGATATATTTGGTGAAAACATAATAAACATTCAACCGAACATAATTAACGGAGCCTATCCTAATGTGGAACATTACCTGGATCTGCAATTCAAATTATTAAGAGAAGATTACTTGGGACCTTTAAGAGAAGGAATAAGTTGGTAACACTTTTGACTATCATAATATTGTGTGTGAAATAATCCTGTGATGTATATTTTTTTTTGTTTTATTTTTACAGATAAATATATACAAAACCCTACTAAACGAAGACATGAAAACATCAGGTAAATAACTAAATACCTATTCACTTCTTTAATTGATTTTGAATTTGTTCATTTATTAATATTTACCCTTTCTATTTATATTTAATGTGAAAATAAGTGAAAGCGGATGTTTGCTATCTTTCACACAAATACTTCTGGACGGAGTTTGATAAAATGTGGTACAAATAAAATAGTATAAAGCTAAAAATGAAACTGACTATGGAAGTCTTTCATTATCAGTCTATTCCCATAACTTAATAATGTCCAGGAATTCTAATATTTTACAGGGTATACCCAAAAGTGCGTATCCTACGTACTTATGTAAGCAACAACAAAGTAGGGCACCTAGTAGACATAGCATGGAAAGAGAGGTCAACCCAAGGTGTTGTTGACAACAAGAGGTTGGCACACAACAAGCAACTGATGTTTGGATCGTTGCTTCTCTTCACATGTGACAATTTCGAAACTATTTTGTGTGCGACTGTACTTGATTCCAATGTCAACTTACTTGCTGAAGGATATGTAAGTGTAATTTAAGTAATATGCTCATAATATTTAATCATGTAATAGAATTTTATTATTTTTATTTAGCAATTAATGAGTCTGAGATTAAGGCCAAGGATAAGATGGCGCGAAGGCCTTGACGCTTTCCAGCTGGATTGGTCAAGCGTTGCTATTTAAGCAAGTGGAAGAGACCTTTGCCCAGCACTGGGACAACGTAGGTTAATTAAAAAAAAAACAATGACGATGGAAGACACTAAAGGCTATTTTTTTTTAAATAGCAAATAAGCAGGCCCCTGTGTGCAAAGTGTGCAATGCAATGCACACAGCTGCCAAGGCAAAGTTTTAACACGAAGAAGCATTTGGAAACACGCGTCACATCACCGTATTTCCACCACCATCCTGTCCCGCGTACGCGTCCTTTATTTTTATTTTATTTGCTTGTCCGGTTAAATTAACAGGCGATTCGTAGGTAACACACACAGGCACTGGCAGGGGTCGGCGCGGCCCTACAAATAAGTCAGTAATATTTTAGTAAATAATCCCGAAAATGAAATTGTTTTCAGGTAGCTGTGTCATTTCAAAGTCCAGTGTCAAAGACAGCATTCACTGAACCATACTTGATGGTGGAAAGTGAGGTATTCTTCGAGCCTTACCATCGAGTGTTGAAGGTGCTGCAGAGTACGTCGAGACTGGACGACTTTCCGATGAAGAGATATATCGTCGATGTGCAGGTTACTTTTCAACTTATTTCACAGAAATTTACTAAGAAATCCTACTTATATTATAACGCGAAAGTTAGGATGAAAGTTTGTGAGGATGTTTGTTACTCAATCATGGAAGAAGAGGAAACTAGCTTTCACTTAATAGCAGAATGTCCTGCATTTGCCGCTGCAAGGAGAGAAGTATTGGGCTCAGACGTCCTATCTGAGGATGATCTGAGCAACATTACAATAGGGCAGATGTTAAAATTCTGCAAAGTAATAGGTAGATTCAATGGGTCGCCACCAACGTGAGTTACCAGGTAACTCAAAGCCCTATACGGGTCTCGGGGAATTGGGTGAAATGGTCCCAGCATAAGTGGACTGATCACCCGTCTGGTGCTCGCGCTGGCGTCCCCACATAGTAAATAATAATAAATAATACTCAATCACGCAAAATCTACTGGACGGATTTCGGTGAAATTTGGCATATGGGTAGAAAAATATCGGGAATAGCACATAGGGTATGATTTTTATCCCAAAATTCCCATGAGAGCAAGCACCAGGACGCAGCTAGTAAAAAATATAAACATAGTCGTCTAGACTATATCCCGTACAAAATTAGTCATATATTTTTTAGTATTGAAAATGAAACTATCAATACCTATTAAATTATATGATTAAAAGTAACGTGATATAATGACTTATATTAAAAACGGGTCACTCACGTGCTATTATCACGGGATTACAGACTCCAGTTTCGGACTCATTAGGAGTCCATTTTCATTAGTACAGGAACGGGATACTTAGGCTTCCGACTCGATGCTGACGAGTCTGAATCTACAATAAACAATCCCGACATAATAGCACGTGAGTGACCCGTTTTAAGCATAAAATTAAATTAGTTACAAATTAAAGCATCAGATTAATTTTCTTGTCTTTTCTTTTTAAGTGTTTTTGTGCCATTTGCTCATTTGCACTCACCCCAAAATGATATCTTTTCTCTCTGCATCACCTCTTGGTTGACTGGTAGAAAAAGCCTCTGGCTTTAAGTCCGCCATTTACATGTTTTTTGTAAAGAAGTTAAATAAATAAATTAATAAACTACCTAAATTTCAGCCCGAAACACTGCCGCCATCATACTTGACATCAGAAACTATTTACACAGTACAAGACAGTAACAAACCAGGAGAAATCTGTTTCACTGTTTTAGACTCCGAGCAATGGCCGCCAGCCAACGACTTAGGCCTCGACAGCTCCCAAATGGAAGCCTACAAATTCGCTTTGACAAGAGAATTCGCTGTCATCCAAGGCCCGCCTGGTACAGGAAAAACGTTCATAGGGGTGAAAATCGCATCAACCATTCTCAACAATTTATCCTTAGAAGGAACACCCATGTTGGTAATTTGTTACACAAATCACGCCCTTGATCAATTCCTTGAAGGTATCCTGGGGGTGACAAAGAATATTATCAGACTCGGAAGCCAGAGCAAAAGCAAGATTTTAGAGCCGTACACCCTCTACAATTTGAGAATGAAAATGAAGTCGAAATATTCATATTTATATGCAAATAAGAGGTCTGAATTAGAAAGGATTTTTAAAGAGATGACGGATTTGCAGAGTGATATAGAAAAATGTGAGAAGGAGATTTTGTCTTACAAAACCATTAAATGTCATCTCAAAATCGGTGATCAATTATATGAACTGAATAGTAATTCTAAAGATGACCCAGTATTAGGGTGGTTGTTTAATGATAATGAAGAAAACAGTGGAATAGTAGATTTAGAAGAGTGGGAGAGACTAGACGAGCTAAGCGTAGATGATAATATCGATACTTGTTTTTCCGAGAACTGGGCAAAGAAAGAAATTGATTCTATGAAGAACAGTTTGAGATATGTGAAGGATGTGACTGATGATGATTTAGTGGTGGAGAATATGACTGACAAGTTTGAAGAACAAATAGACAAAATTTGGCAGCGATTGTACTGTTTCCGGGTAAATTAAATTCTTTAATATTAGTAAAAGTTTTAGTCATTCTTATCGAGTGTGTTATATAGTTATATTCAATTATTATATTAAAAAATATGACACAACATAATGAGTTTCAAGTCGCCTATAGGCATCTAACATTACTTTACGACTACCGCAATCTAACGGCAGTAATCGTATGCACACTAGAGACAGAACTTTCATATTCACCTATTTTTTTTTTTTAAATGTTTATTGTCTTCACTCCTGTTTCAGAAAAATATCGCATCAATTCCGGATAAAAATACAGAAATACCTAAAGTGGACAGCTTATACAAATTAACGTCAGAACAAAGGTGGCAAGTTTACCATAATGCTGTGGCAGCGATCAAGAACAAATTATTGCTGAAAATGGATGATTTGTTGGTAAGTAGTGTGTTGGGTTTTTGCAAATTGGTAATTTATACATACCACGCCTTTTTCTCGTAGCGGTAGGCAGAGACTAGCGATTTCCACCTGCTAAGATCCTTACAGATCTCTCTTGCTTCCTCTACACTCATCACTCTCTTCATACATGCTCTCCGGTTATGGGTGCTCCTAATATCTCCCTTTAAAAATCAGATATTTATTTATATGATATGTTATTTCAAGAATAAAATAACCCTTTTTAGACACAACACAACACTTGCAATGACGAACTGAACGAAGTAGCAACCCTAATAGACGGAGAAGTAATGAGGACCGTGCGAGTGGTGGGGGCGACGACCTCCACCGCGGCGCGGAGACACGATCTCATGAAGAAACTGTTGTCGCCTATTGGTAAGAGACTTTATTAAAGTTTTTAGGGTCCCGCATATAGTAAAAAACCCTTTTTAGACACCACACAAAACTTGCAATGATGAACTGACCGAAGTAGCAACCCTAATAGACGGCGAAGTAATGAGGACCGTGCGAGTGGTGGGGTAGACGACCTCCACCGCGGCGCGGAGACACGATCTCATGAAGAAGCTGTTGTCGCCTATTGGTAAGAGACTATAAGTTTTTAGGGTCCGGCATAAAGTAAAAAACCTTTTTAGACACTTGCAATACAATGATGATCTGACCGAAGTAGCAACTCTCATAGACGGCGAAGTAATGACACGATCTCATGAAGAAGCTATTGTCGCCTGTTAGTAAGAGACTTTATTAAAGTTTTTAGGGTTCCGTATCGCAAATGGTAAAAAGGAACCCTTGTAGAATCACTTTGTTGGTCTGTCTGTCAGGTAGCTTTTTCTCAGCAACGCGTATAGGAATCAAATTGAAATTTATATCAGACTAGCTTGTGAACGGGACTTTGTTTCGGGAACTCCTCTTTTAGTTAGCGCTCCCCTACACTCCATAAGGAACCTACACGCCAAATTTCAGCTTCTTGCGCCCAGTACTTTTAACTGTGCAATGTCTATATATATAGAGTGTCCGGGATATTCTTAAGTAAGTACCTTTGTTTTACCAATTAGGGTATCACAAAAATGCTTTAATTTTCCAGTGATTGTGGAGGAAGCAGCCGAGGTGTTGGAAGGGCACATCGTGGCTTCAATAACATATCATTGTCAACATCTCATACTTATTGGTGCGTTGGTGATTTTTTTTATTGATTTATTTAGTTATATATTTCTTTTGTGCTATTGTCTTGCTAGGTATACCAATGCTTACATTTAATTGTAAAACATATGTTGTAAAGTGACGTCTTTGGAGAAAATGCAGCAGTGGAGTTTGTTGCGCCGCCTCTTCTCCACTTGCGCTTTGGAGGCGGTGGTAACCTTAGCTTTAAGTAATTTTATGACGTCAACTAACTAAAAAACAAGAATGTGACGATTTATAAATGCTATTTTTAAGCCAATATGAATAAAAATAATTGACTTTGACTTACAGCTCATCAGATTACCTACATTTTATATGTGTGTCCGAATGGGAATAACTTTTGATATTATCTTAGATGCCAAAACGCCAGTTTTAAAATTAGACCTTTTCAGCACAGCATTTTAACTAGAAAAACTGCATCAAATTTAAAATCAAATGAAAAGACCCTATATATATATGTGTTTTTTTTTAATTTAAATAGGCTTATAAATAGCACTTTTAATTTTTAAATTGTCATATACTTAAATATCAAGATTACTATATTTAATTAATATTTTCTATGTACAGACATTATGTTTAGACCATATGTATGTCCAGATGAGTTTTATTATATATATAGTTAGTATATAGGTATAGACTATAGATTAATTTTTTGAATTAACACTATTTTTCACAGGTGATCACAAACAACTTAGGCCCACAGCGGCCCACTACAAACTAGCCAAAGACTACAACTTGGAAATCTCCCTATTCGAGCGCATGATTCGCAACGGAGTACACGCGCGTACGTTAACCACTCAGCGTCGAATGCGACCGAATTACGTAGAACTGCTCGTTCCTACCATCTACGATAAACTGGACAGCCATCCTGACGTGTACGGGTATCCCAGTGTAAGAGGGATGAAGGATAACCTGTACTTTGTCACACACGACGTTTTTGAAGACTCAGAGGTAGGTATATGAACGATTGAATGATACATGAATGAAGTATAGAATACTATTTTAATACTAGTTACGCTTCTGTGTAACTTTGGAGGTAAAAGTACCCTATCCCAAGTATTTTTTCGACCCGTATGCCAAAATTTATTGAAATCAGTGCATGATTCGCAATGTAGTACAAGCGCGTACGTTAACCACTCAACGTCGAATGCGACCGAATTATGTAGAACTGCTCGTTCCTGCCATCTACGATAAACTGGACAGCCATCCTGACGTGTACGGGTATCCCAGTGTGAGAGGGATGAAGGATAACTTGTACTTTGTCACGCACGACGTTTTTGAAGACTCAGATGTAAGACTTTATTACTAGGTCGTATATATATTTTTCCGTTATTTGTCGTCGTAATACATTTTTTTTATTTTGTATACCTGCCTTCAAAGTTCAATGAACATACTCAAATTCATTTCAAATCTGCCAAAGTGTGTTTGTTTATCTTTCTTTTACTTCAAAACGAAGCAACGGATTGATGTGATTTTTTGTGTGCGGATAGTCTGAAGGCTGTAAAGTGACATAGACTACCGCGGGAAATTATCATTTTCTCGGAATAAAAACCATGTAATATATATAACCATTAGTGCCATTTGCTAATAGATGTATTCAGTAGCGGATTTAGCCCCCCAAGACGGTTTTTTTGTGTACCCACTGTGGGTGGAGAGAAAGTTCCATAACAGTGAAAGACAAAGAAATAACAGATTTTTTTCAGCCCATCTGTTTTATTTCTTGATTTTTTGCAAATCTGCGGTCCTTCTGCAGTGGCGTAGTGAAAGCAAGTCTTTATCGTTTCAAGGCGAGCGGCAACAGCATCAGGACAGATGTCGATTTGTTGCAAACACCCCCCCCCCTTAACATGCATAGTCCGCCACGGTCCTTGTGCCCCACCAGAAAAAAATTCTGGATCCGCCGTTGGATTTATTGTATACTTACTTCTCGCCGATAGATTGCGCTACTGTAGGTATGCAATCCATTGTTCTACGGGCGAAGCCGCGGTTAACAGCTAGTATCAATAAATTATATTTTTCAGGGTCTAGAAGACAGTTGGAGCCACAAACACACTTTAGAAGCCAAATGGTGCGTGTCGTTGGCGAATTATCTGCGTGAAATGAAGTACAAAAGTGAAGAAATCACTATTCTGTCAACGTACACTGGACAAGTCTCACTCATAAAGGATGTAAGTTAAAGTAAATGGGCGATTTTGTGACAGCTCAAATTAAGAAAAAAATCGATGTAAAACAATCTCAATAGATGGCGTTTTATGAAAACCGAGCCGTAATGGGCGACTTTGTGACAGCTCAAATTAAGAAAAAAATCGATGTAAAACAATCTCAATAGATGGCGTTTTATGAAAACCGAGCCGTAATGGGCGACTTTGTGACAGCTCAAATTAAGAAAAAAATCGATGTAAAACAATCTCAATAGATGGCGTTTTATGAAAACCGAGCCGTAATGGGCGACTTTGTGACAGCTCAAATTAAGAAAAAAATCGATGTAAAACAATCTCAATAGATGGCGTTTTATGAAAACCGAGCCGTAATGGGCGACTTTGTGACAGCTCAAATTAAGAAAAAAATCGATGTAAAACAATCTCAATAGATGGCGTTTTATGAAAACCGAGCCGTAATAGGCGACTTTCTGACAGGTCAAATTAAGAAAAAAAATCAATGCAATAAAATTTCAATAGATGGCGTTTTATGAAAGCTGAGTCTTAATAATTGCTGTACCTATATTGTGCGCTTTTCTTGTAAACCAGAGACAGAAAAAAAATCACCTAACAGTTTAACAGTTGCACAAATCACAATATTGATACTTTTAGATGTTTGTTTTATTTCAAAGAAATGCCAAATCGCGTGCTTGTTGCTTTCTGTATGGACTCGCCTTTTACTAAGCGCCATCTATGAAGTCATCTGCAACATTTTTCTTCTTTAATTTGGCTCTCAGAAATTTGCCCATTGCAGATAATGGAATGATTAGCCGCACCCAGGGATCTGTGGAAATTTCGGGATAAAATATACCGTCTACGTCATTCCAGGTTTTGTTCTACCATTGTGCAATAGCTTTCGCGTGAAAGAGTACCAACATTTATTCTCACATACACTTTATCATATTTACGAAATTAAAATACAATCACTGCAAGGAGAAATGTATCTTATACACAACGCGCTAGAGTTGAAATTGTTTCGCGCATTGCATTAAAGCTTCTTTTATTCCTTAACGTAGTCAAGATCGAAGTCCAGTTACTTGTCAAACTTGTCCAGTGCCGCTAGACCAAATCCTAACTATCCTAACTAATATTATAAATGCGAAAGTGAGTTTGTTTGTTACCTCTTCACGCTTTATCTACTGAACCAATCTTCAAGAAAATTCGCATACACATAGCTGGAAGTACGGAGAAGGACATAGGGTACCTTTCAACCCGGGAAAAAGCACTGTTCCCGTGGGAAGAGAAATTCACGCGGGCGAAGCCGCGGGCAAAAGCTAGTAAAATATAAATTTAAAAAAAATATTCTCCTTTTCCCAGCTAAGCAAAAAATACAAACTGCTTCGCGACGTGAAAATCACTCCTGTGGACAACTACCAAGGGGAAGAGAGCAGGATAGTGATACTATCCCTGGTGAGGAGTAACAGAGACGGCAAGATCGGCTTCCTGGCCGCCGCCAACAGGGTCTGTGTCGCTCTGTCTCGGGCTAAAGAAGGTATTATTTCTGTTTGGTCATTTTTAGGGTTCCATACCCCAAAAGGCAAAAACGGATCCCTTATAAGATCACTTTGTGTCCGTCTGTCAAACTTTTTTTTTCAGAATCCTAACTAATATTATAAATACGAAAGTAAGTTTGTTTGTTTGTTACCTCTTCACGCTTCTTCTACTGAACCAATCTTCCTGAAGTTTCGCATACATATAGTTAGAAGTACGGAGAAGGACATAGGGTACCTTTCATCCCGGGAAAAGGCACGGTTCCCGTGGGAAATTCACGCGGGCGAAACCGCAGGCAAAAGCTAGTATTATAAATGCGAAACTGAGTTGTTTGTTTGTTACCTCTTCACACTTTATCTACTGAACCAATCTTCCTGAAATTTCGCATACACATAGTTAGAAGCACTAAGGACATAGGGTAACTTTCATCCCGGGAAAAAGCACTGTTCCCGTGGGAATTCACGTCGGCGGAGCCGCGGGCAAAAGCGAATCTATTATATTTTGCATTCGATGCAGTATTAATCCTAGGGGGTCGAACTGCAAACTTTTTGTTTTTGAAACTAGTTGTTCCTTTAGTTGGAGCTATAATGTGAAATGCTTTGCGAGTACAGAACTCTCAGTGCGCGAGTTTGACTCGCACTTGTATCTCATCACTAGCTTTTGCCCGCGAATTCGTCACTCAGGTTCGATGAAACCGGTGCCACTTTTTAAGTAAACTTCAGCAATACAATTAAAACCGCATTAGATTTAATTCAATGATTTTTGCATGATGCGTGTACAAACGTAAAGACAGGCAAAAATTCTAAAAAGAAACCATTTTGACGTTATTTAAGCATATAATATGTAAGATTCAGACGAACAAATTGAGAACAAGTTATGCATAAATTTTATCGAAAATTACCGTGGCGCTTATAAATTGTAGTCATCTAAATCCGTCCAGTAGTTGTTGCGTGACAACAAACAAACAAACTCGCATTTATAATATAAGTAGGACGTACCTAATCGACCGAGCGAGCGCAGCGAGCGAAGCGTCTCAGTTTCCACTAGCCGAAAATTCTTTTGTCTGTCCGGATGTTATCGCCTACGGGTCGCATTTCTGAACCGATTCTCATGAAATTTTGTAAGCAGGTTCGGTAATTTTATAGAATTTTTTAGTCGAGCCAGTTTTTCGAAATTTTATAAAATGGCCGAAATATATAAAAAAAACCTCATATCTCAGCTATTTAAAAAAATAATTCAAAAATGTCATTAGACATTTTTGTTATTCTTATTAAGACGCATTTTTTTGTTTGAACAACATAGTAAAATTCAATAAAACCGCTATAAATCCATATGTTATAAATTCTCATACGATAGTTCACAAAAAAATCAATAGATGGCGCAGCAAAGCTTTTAATACTCGCAAATTCGCTAATACGTTTACAAGAGTGACTTGATTTATTTATTAAAATGAGATTGATTGAATTGCGTGTATTTTTTTTAACTGAGTGCGTTTGACCTCTATCTTGCCTGATGAGAAGCATAGATGAGATCTAGGGTGGTACACGCAAACTGAAAAAAAAACTCAAGTATTTATTTGGTTAATGGTATTGTATTGTGGATTGCTTTGCTTGGTGGAATTATCTTGAACACTTGAAATAAATCTGATATCAAAAAACTTCATTGTATGATTAGAATCCTATTATAAAATAGTAATATATGTACATATATAATACCTACATACCTACTAATCAGAGAGATTCGATTTCAAATTGAACTTTCTTTTTTGAACATTAATTTTGTTGCGCAAATAACATATACATACATACATATAACCAATAGGTCAAACCATGCATTTCTGACGACTGACGACCTCCGTGGCCTAACGGTCATCACGCCAGACGGCTACACCAGAGGTCCCGGGTTCGATCCCCGGTCGGGTCAAGATGGAAAATAATCTTTTTCAGATTGACGTGGGTTTTGGATATATATCTATATATGTATTTGTTATAAAATATAGTATTGTTAAATTAGCATGTCCCGTCAAAGTCCTTTGAACTTAATCTGTGTGATTTGTCCGTATATATTTATTTTTATTATTTATATTATTTCGAGGTGGAAAAAGGCAGGTTTCAGTCAATTTTTTTAGTGGCGATATTGACCAATCACAAGAACTTTTCACTTTCTTTACAGCATTGGTAGGTTGGTTTCAAAACTCTTCTAAGCCCGAAGGGACACGGTAAAATATCGGTTATTTCGTGGAAGGGCTCGCGAGGTCTACTGTTCTCACCAGAACCACTAGTATATTATTGTTTCACAGGATTCTACATATTCGGCAACATGAATCTGTTAAAATCAGCAAGCAGTATTTGGAGAGCCATCAATGATAAAAGTTACTGGATCAAAACGCTGTTGGGAACAATATAACTATATGCTGTGATACTCATAGAAGAAAATGTTATGAAAGTAAGTTTATATAGCAAGCTAATTAAATTATTAAACTATTATTAACACGACTGACAACTCACATAGCCTAATGTCACTCGGAGGAATGCAAGGAATATAAAAATACCTCTTACATCAAAATTTGGCCGTTCAGGACTTATGGTGGAATAAAGAACTTACATACATACATGAACCCTGAAAACATAACACTCCTTTTTCGGTGAGTCGTGTAAAAATTAAAAAAAAAATGACTGACAACTCACATAGCATATGTCACTCGGAGTAATGCAAGGAATCTAAAAATCACATCAAAATCTGTTAGGCCGTTCAGGACTTATGGTGGAATAAAGAAACTTACATACATACATACTTACACATACATGAACCTAAAACAATACCACTCCTTTTTTGGTCAGTCGTGTAAAAAACGGTCACATTTGACAACTCACATAACCCTATATCGAAAGCTCCAGTGGAATGAAAGAATTCTAAAAATACCTCACATCAAAATCTGGGTTATGCCGTTCAGGACTTATGGTGGAATAAAGAAACTTACATACATGAACCCACAGAAAACATGAGTCGTAGAAAAAAAAAAAAAGAAGTGAAGTCAACAATTTAAGTGTAAACCCTCAATCCTATATCATAAGACTGGAAATATGGCACAAAAAACCGTTGCGCAGCGGTGAAGCGGCCATTAGAGGTATGCCAATCCAGAGGTATTAGGGGTTTATTTTGATTATTGTTATCCTTATTACAGGTCACAAACCCAGATGAGCTGCGTGACTGTTTGTCAGGGTCGTGTCTACAGGTTTGCAATAAAAAATAATGTTCAATATGCCATACGTTTATTTGTGTTGGTTTTACAATAAAATGGTGCTCGCAAATTTTGTTTCTTTTCCTTGAATGCAGACATGTTTCATATGACACAGGTTCAATATTGGACCCAATACCTACTTGTTTTGAAATAAAATACAAATAAATCACATATTTTATGCCCACGGAGGAACGCATTATTAAAATACAATGAATACAGCTCAATTCATTGAAGATAGATAATTAAATACACCAAACAAATAAAATAAGGAATAACTAAGCAATTTAACTATTATAATCGTAGCAGTTCTATGAAAGAACAATAGAAAATGGTAAAAAACTGAAATTAAAATTAATAAAATTAAAAACAACACGACAAAATGAGTGATAAATAATTTAAACTTACAAAATAAATTGTGTATTGAATACATTATTTTTTTATCACAATCTTCTAACTAAACTGACAAATCTGTTGAAAAACAAGTTTACGCCAAATTACATGTCAAGTACTTATAAATTGGTCAAATATGTGAATAACGCATACTTAGTCCATACATTTAGTATAAACGTACTAAGGCTATGCCGAATTACTCACGGGGCGCGGTGGCTTTAAGGTAATCCCACACCGGGAGCATTAATTCGCCTGTAAAGTAACGTTCCCAGATTCTATTTTCAGCATTACGTTACAATATGCCTCCCACACCGGAGAGCATTCGCCTGTAACATTTCAGATTCGATTTTGAGCATTTAGTTTATACGCGTTCGTAAATTGATGTTACAAGTTTAATCAAAATATTACAGGTTGCCAAATGTATGCTCAGTTCTCCTACCACACTGATGTATCTGTAACGTTAAATGACATGCGAATGTTCCCGGTGTATGAGCACCTTTAGTCGCAACTTGTTAATAAATATATTTGTAAATACATGTCTGCTATACCTTTGGTACAACTATGCAATAGTTATCTCATTGCTAAGCAAATTCTATAAATTCTAAGCTATGAAAATATAAATAAACTGATATTTTTTAACAAAATTATTGTTCATTGAAATAAATAATATAGAGCTAAGCTCGAAGCATAATCAATAACCCCATTACCTTACCTATAAATTATAAAATAGAACTAGAATCAATGTTATTAAGTAAATTCATTTATCTTATAAGTTAAAGAACAAAGCATTGTCGTAAAATGAGTTAAGAGACCGCGAAGTCAACGGAATCTATAACCAAGTTTTATAGGCTAAAAACTTCCGACAAATGCTTATTTTAATTTAAAAAAAAGTAATTGACTTTGTGATGCGAATCGTGCAAATGAAATACACTTCTCTAAGAATTATATATTCCATTCTTATTTAGCAGGGAATACGATAACAGAATTTGAAATTATAAAGCGACTAGAAGTTCTATCTGCTGCAATTACTTATAAATTGGTCAAATATGAAAACATCTATCGCTCTATATATAAACGTGAGCAGAAGCAGGGTGCCGAAACTCCAAAGCAAAAAATATCTATGAAACACCGGGGAAGCATTTTGATGGCCGATTAAAGTAACGTTCCATCTCACTCATACCCGCAGTTTCACGCATAATTGCATCTCTATCGGAATCCCCGTTTTGACAGTTGTATCGGACACTTTATTGTATGGGTGTCCCGTCTATTAAAACATAGTCACAGGGCGGGCGCTTCATAGAAACGTCAAATATGCCTACTACTACTACAAATGAAACTGTATATCCGTGTGACACGTCAGTAACACGTCAATGTGTGCGTTTTCATAGTCGAACGTCCCACAGTTACACAAGAACGGGGGAGAAGTGCGGAAGGAGCGGGGGGGTGCCATATTGCGGGAGGGGCAGGGAGTTTCCTTTCTGTACGTAGTACATTAGTACTAATACAGAATTAATATTAATTAATTCTGTGACATAGTGATTACATTCTCTTTGCTAGGGAGCTTCAGAATCACTATGCGGCATATATCACACAGCGACAAAAACGCATCAATGTAGGTATTATTATCGAATAAAATAGATTATTTTTTCAAATTCTGTGAATACAATCGTTAAAGTCTCAATCACTAGTTCTGTTGAGTGGTTCCGTGTACAGAGAACTAGTGGGACTTATTTATTCCCAATTTCAACCTTACATAGAGTAAATACCTATATGTGAAAAACAGCAAGGGTTAAAGACGCCATACAGTGTCTGTAGGTACCTATGCTAATATGCAAGTTGCAATTGGGAAAACAATGCAAGTACATTTTTTATATATTGAATACCTATGGTGTTAAGTAGTGTTAACTGCACTGAAATTACACTCAAAATGACGTCGAACTTATTCATAAAACTGGTTTATATAAAAACTTGCAGCTACCTTTCGACAAATAGAAAAACAAAATGTTTGCGATGTATGACTTTTTTTCCTTGTCGACCATAAAGTTAAACAACAACAGGATCAAAGGTTAATACTAAATTACAAAGCGGAATATTAAACTAAATTAAAAACTAATGATGCTAGAATACGAAATGAAATACGCTCAGCAATGTCTGGGGCGGGCGCTTCATAGAAACGGCGCGTCATATACTTGGGTATTTTTTTTTTTTTTAATATATACGGACAAATCACACAAATTGAGTTAGCCCCAAAGTAAGTTCGGGACTTGTGTTATGGGATACTAACTCAACGATACTATATTTTATGACAAATACATATATAGATACACATCCAAGACCCAGGCCAATCTGAAAAAGATCATTTTCCATCTTGACCTGACCGGGGATCGAACCCGGGACCTCCGGTGTGGCAGTCTGGCGTGATAACCGTTAGGCCACGGAGGTAGTATACGACGCCCCGTTTCTATGAAGCGCTACGAAGCACTATGAAGTAGCTACTACTACTACAAATAAAACTGTATATCCGTGAACACGTCAATGTGTGCGTAGTCATAGCGTCCCAAAACACACAAGAACGGGGGAGAAGTGCAGGGGGGTGCCATATTGCGGGAGGGGCAGGGAGTTTCCTTTCTGTACGTAGTTCTTAATTAATTTTGTAGTAATGTGACCCGAATCTCAGCGTCCTTGTAATAAAATAGGTTTTTGTTTCAGGCAATTTTTTCTCGTCAATATTTATAAAATAGTTCCACACTTTGCAATTTGTCTCACAACTAGAAAGGTATGCAGGTATATGATAGAACAGGAAGTCCGACGACATCTCTTTCTTTTGTATAACATCATCTATTTCTAGTGGCGAGACAAATTGCAAAGTACGAAGGCGCTTTTAATTTTCATGATTCTTCAAGAAATCAGGATATACGTTGGCTTTACTCCTGATTCGAACTGTGAGATCTTTTATGATGTGTTCCGAAGAAGAAAAGAAAAAATATCAAATTATCTATACCATCATCATCATCATCTCGAGTCGAAATGGCACAGATTAAATTTTTCGACCAGTATTTGGTCACTTCCACCGCCATATCGTTGGCTTCATTCAAGTCCTCCAAGGTACAGGAGGAAGGGCAGTTGGGGCAGGTTAAAAGATGAGCCATGGATTGGACGGCTCCACAGTCACAAAGGCTGAAAAGTACCTAAAGTATAGGAGTGAGCGGTATGAGTTTCTAGACCGCCTAGCGACCTATTCGTAATGAAAGATGTATATGTTGCCGTTCTAGTTGATAACAAATTATAGTCACGCATAGGTTAAGGCGATTATCATACAGTACTGCTGCGATCGAGATTATAACATTGTATGCAAGTATCACAATAGCGGACAAGGTATGTAAGATAATTGTTAAAAATATGCAATATTATGGTGGAACTTTAAACTCATTTTGCAACATTTCAGCATGAGTCCAGTTGTTAGAGATCAAGCCTTTTGGGAAAGTCAATTTTCTACGAGTGATATAAGAATGTCCATTTTATTTTAGTATCGACCAAAAATCGCTCAAAAATGTGAATTGTTTTCTGTTATATCTTGGAAAATACTTTGGTTACTGGTGTGATTCTTTCACTTATAATTCTATTACCTATTGTATAATTTTTAAAGAGGCATCTAATTAAAATGTCAGGTCCCCAATTTGAATATAAAACACGCCAAGGGGACACACTGACAACGCGTACGAGACAATATATTCTGCAGCCACGCGCTTTGTGACACAGCGCGGCGCAGTGTGATAATCACCTTATTATAGTAAAAATAACATGATAAAATGTATGTTTATAGACATTGACCTGTACACAGAGACAAGTCCACACATATAACTTGTATTAAATATAATACCTACGGTATTTATAGCTACTACGTATGTTCGTTTTGTCGTGTTCACGATGAGCAAATACGATTCTTCATAACATTGACTACACAAATGTAATTGTCTACGCTCATCGAAAAAAAAAACAATAGAATGTTAAACCTTGAATCCCTACCAGAGACTTACTCAGTGCGAATGTATTGCCCATAATGTACCTCTAGTTCTAAGGAATTATTTTTTATTTTGTTCGTAAATATATATACTTAGGTATACTTATAATTTGTTCGTACCTATATATATAATTTGTTCAAATATATTGCCTGATATATTTTTATAACTACTTAAATCAAAACGTGTGCACTAGTCTAATTAACCAATATCGAAATTTAAAAATAAACAATGAGTGACTTGCTGCAAGTCACGATTATTTTCTAAATATCAGTCATTATTACAAAGCACACATTTTACCAAACAAATAACAAACAAAAAGTACCTACAACTTACATTAAAGATCCGATCCGTAAAAGTGACAACTTAATTTACATGGGCCCAGTAGCAAAAGAGGAATTAAAAAGTGAGGCTCAAGATATGACGTGTATATTTTTTCTTTTATATCTGAATATTTAGTGCCACGCTCCTATCAAGTGTTAAACACAGACTTCAGCTACATTATACATATTAATTATATATACTTAACCCCCATAACAATTGCGTCTCATTTAAATAATTAAATTTAAGCGGCTTGTATTTCCACCTACTCCTACCTAATAGCACTCATCGCGTGCGCCATCACATCCAAATATCACAATAAAAATTGTACTAAAAGCGCGCTAATATTCCTCTAAGAAATTCTTCTATAATGCCAGATATATTCTGCGGTGCATCCAACTGCACATGATGTGTGCCTTCTACTTCCACATACTTTACATCCGCGGTCTCTTTTAATTTCTCTATGACATCTAGATAATTAGTCTAGCCTCTCCCATTTCTGTCCAGGAGATCGCTCTTATGTTCAAAACTTTTGCATTTCACCTTAGATGCGTAACACAATGCGGTTTCGATCGAAGCATCATGCCTAGCCCAAGAAACTTTTAGTCACGGATCTCGCTTGAAAAAGTATCCGTTCTTCTTCATATGCGCAGGAGTGGGGGTCATGCCTCTCTTCATTAAAATTCTGCAGTTCTCCCTCGATATAGACCCTTTATATCGGCATCGCATACCAAATCTATCATCTCGTCATATTCATAGCAAGGAACTTTTTCATCAGTGAGGTTTTTTCATACTCCAACAGTTTGTCGACTCCGCCTCCAGTGGTTTTGACTAAAACGGCTGGTTCTCTGACGGCAGGACTTGCAATGTCTATACAAATAATTCTTTCCACATCATCGGGAAACGAGGCTGCGTACATGAAACTGAGGGCACCGCCCAAAGAATTGGCCCACTGAGGGAAATTTTGCTCCATTTGAAATGCTTGACTATCCGCCTTAGTAGCACGATTCCGTCCCAAAATAGGTAATACAAGCATTCCTGAAGGATAGTAGGAGGAGAGCCCATGACCCTGGTAAATCAATGCATAGGACGGATGTGGTGACGGGCAGGCGCGGTATCAAGGATTGTCCCAGGTGCCGGCGTTGTCCTGCCAGCCGTGGATGGCGATGATTGGCTGCGCATTGCGCGGGCCCCACCACCGCCCCGCCACGTGGCCCCATGGGACTGGTATCTCTACTTCTTCAACGGTAACGCCAGGAGGTAGATCTGGAAGGGAGAATGTTGGCTATCAAAAAAAGGATTTTATTTTTCTAATTAATTAGGTACCTAGTTATTCAAACTACACTTTTCGGGTATAATTTGAATGGATCGTTGGAATGGCATCGACACGCTAAGAATTCTAACCCGAGATTTCAACCTGCATGTAGATTTAGATTATTCTAAATTTACATGCAACTTAATCTTGAGTTTATACTCAAGATTTTATTTTCGTTACGAGTAGATACAACAGAAGTATTATACCACGGAATATATATTTATGATTCAATGGCCTTGAGATATGAATAATAAACAATGAGGATTATCTCATATCGTTTTTCCTGCTTTGATAGAAAAAAGAGCATGATGATTTCGCAAAAAAACTGCGAGTTCTGTGTAAAGCGGACACAGCGTTGGACTTTGTACCGTTACAAATTCGTGATTAAAATACCTGAGATACACACCTATATGATGAAATAAGAATGGTATATCGGGCAACATAAGTGTACTTTGGACTATTAGTAATTCGTGGTCCAAAGAGACTTTGGACTGTGAGATGTTTGTGCCTGTCTCACGCAATAAAAAAGGCCTCATCAGCTTTCTACTACCTACGCTTGCTGATTATAAACCTTTCCCTCTGTCAAATCAAATCGTTTTTTTAGCCCCGTGGGAATTTCCAGGATAAAAAGTACCCTATGTGCTATTCCCAGTTTTTTTCTAACCGTATACCAAATTTCATCGAAATCCGTCCAGTAGATTTTGCGTGATTGGACAACAAATTGACATCCACACTTTCGCATTTATAATATTACTATTTTAGTTGGATAAGTTTATTGATCTATACAGACCAGACAGATAAGGCAATGATATAACGGGTAACCAGAACATAAAAAAATTTAATAAAGATAGGTAGGCAAACATACCTATACCAATGTGTCCACCGTCATCAGTGTCGGAAGCCTTTAATGTTATGTTATATGGCATTTTTTATGGATAAATCACCACACTCAAAACTTTTTTTAAATTTTTTTTCTTTCTTTTTTTAACTTTTGTTGTAAAATAAAAATAAAAATTTAAATGGGCTACTTTATTCACAAGAAGCTAAAAATAATTTAAAAACACAAAAATTTTTTTTTTTGCTTTTTCGTTTTTTCTTTTTTTTTGTCTTTCATATTGAAACATATTTCTCATTTTATTGTTGTCTACATGATTAGCTTTTAAATGAGACCTATTTTATATCGATAGCACTCTTACACGAGTAGTTACGATTGAATTAGTATAAGAGCCCGAAACAAAAAACAAAATGGCTTGCCATTTTACTACAGTAGAAGAAAAAAAGTTTTGGGTGGTAATATCAATTTGTAAAAATGCCATATAACATACGATTAAATGTCTCCGACACTGATGACGGGACACAGTTTTTGTATAATGGAAAGTTTTTACGGACAGCATTTTTAAATCAGTAAATATAGTCACGTGCTCATGGCATTTACCTACTAGCTACACACAGCACGAGATTTGAGTGTGATAGTGGTGATACATACTTAAATTAATATACAATAGCCTACCTAAACCACACATAATCATTGCCATTCGCCTTATTTAAACTAGTGGTTCGCCGCGAACTTAGACCTCACGATTATTATTTTAAAAATTAGAGAAATAAATTAAAATGCGTTTTTGAGATCTCAAGAACGGCTGAACCGATTTTGTTGCGTAACGATCTTAAAAAATGTATGTGGATAGTTGCTACGTACGTATTCTTAATATCACATCGAAATTAATTCAACGGTTTGAGACTCTGAGAGTTATCGCGGAACTAAACATACATAAAGTAACATAAATCTCAAAACAATGTGTTTTCGCCCCAACTTGAATTTAATGTTGTCAAACCCTCATGACATGAGTCAATCAGTAGAGGACTACAGCAGTTTCGAGGCTGGATGTGAAGGACATGGAAACCTTTTTGTATAAATCTGCTGTCAATTACTTGTGCGTGTAAACAATCATGTAGCATCAATCGTAGTTTTTGAGTCAGCTAGATGGAGATGGTCCAAGATAGCCAGAAATGGGCTAACGCTTTGAATGAGAATTGAGGATGGTTTTACTTAAAATTGCCTCAAATCAAATCTCATTTATTTGCAGTAAATAGGGTTACAAAAGCTGTTACAGATCTCTATCTGTATCTGTCCTTATACCTATTTAACTATAGTTAGCATGCAAACACAAAGTAGTTATAAAGGTACAGAGGGTAAGCGTCATACAAGCGCTTCAAATAAGTACACTACTACAAGCTTGAGGACCGAGGTGCTTACGCACACACGCGCATATCATATTTTCTTTATCTCAACGACGACGATATGTTTCTTTATTTTTTTTCAATAACCAAGTGACAGCCCTATAAAAATAGGTATGAATTTTGACCTCTCTTAGGAAGCTTTCCGTCTGTATAGATTATTATTAATCTGTGATGCAAATTTTAAATAATAATTATCTAATAATATTATTCATGTCAAGATTTAAAATTCATAATTAATGTCAATATTTCGCAAATAATTCAGATATACAGAGTAGAAGTTTTGTTAATTTTCTTTTAAATTGAATGGTTGGTAATAATTTTATGTCCTTTGGTATAAGCATTATAGATTTTTATTTTACACACATATGTTATTTGCACAAACTTGCAAATTCACACGAAACGTGACAAAAAAGGAGTGGAATAAGCTAATGGATATAAATAAAGAGGCATGATGATATGATAACGATATGTAGACGAGGACATATCAGCGTGGTCATAGTCTCGTGTTTTCCAGGCGACAGAGTCAAAAGTCGCGTATACCTACTGATATTAAAGATACATTTGATAAACTGTTATTTATGTAGATATGCAGTACTACTTTTCGTGATAAAAAAATAATTAAACATACAGTACGCTTAGATGATTGATGATATAATTTTGTATAAGTATTAGTAATGTTTATAGAAAAATTCTTCACACAATAGGTATGGGGAAACAAAACTTCGTCCGATCGATCAGCCAGTCAGACGTGGCCGATCAGCCAGTCAGACATGGCGTGGTTGGACTTTTTGGTGAAAGGTCTCCAAAAATTGTTGAGTCTTAAACTCGTAGCTAATGAAAAGCTTCATTAGCTGACTACACTAAATACATAGTCTACACTAGGCACTAAAATTATTTCAAACACACCTCAATACATCCATTCAGAGTCAGAAGTATTTGTTGAACTCTGAAGGTGTTTAGGTGGTGAAATGACAGTCTTATGTGAAGCTTGTTATGTATAGAAAGATAAAAATAAGTACAATGAGTGGGTAAAGAAACATTTTCATTTTCTTTTATTTGTAACAAGTTTTCACTTATTTAAAAATTTTATTCTACAACCACAAGCCGCGCCGGAGCTTCGCTCTCATGAGAATTTTTGAATAAAAAAGAATTGATTGATTCAACATAAGAAACCAGAATAGGTAAAAAATACAATAATCTCTCTCTCAGCCGAAAGACGTCCACTGCTGGACAAAGGCCTCCCCAAGGATTTCCACAACGACCGGTCCTGTGCTGCCCGCATCCATGCGCATCCCGCGACCTTCACCAGGTCGTCGGTCCAATAAAAACAAAAAATACAATAATAACAGAAGTAATAAATCTGACAAGTGCCTTCCATTTCTTATTGTTAATCATATTAACTGAACTTTTAACAAAATAAATGCTTCTATTGTTAATACATAATTTGTATAAACAATATAAACTATCCTAACTGATATCCTAACTAATATTATAAATGCGAAAGTGAGTTTGTTTGTTTGTTTACTTGTTACCTCTTCACGCTTTATCTACTGAACCAATCTTCCTGAAATTTCGCATACACATAGCAGGAAGTACGGAGAAGGACATAGAGTAGTTTCATCCTGAGAAAAAGCACTGTTCCCGTGGGAAATACACGCGGGCGAAGCCACGGGCGAAAGCTAGTTATAAATAAATGCGAAAGTTTGTTTATTTATTTGTTTGTTTGTTACCTCTTCACTCTTTATCTACTGAACCAATCTTCCTGAAATTTCACATACACATAGTAAGTAATAAGAAGGACATAAGCTACTTTTCATCCTGGGAAAAAGCACTGTTTTAATGGGAAATTTGGGCAAAGCTGCGGGCCAAAGCTAGTTATCTATAACAGACTTGCAAACAGAAAGAATTACCCTGATTGACTATACAGTTTTTAAACAAATGGCTTCATTGAATATTCATGCAAGTGTTACTAAATATAAAATGGAACTCTCATTGGGACAGGAATTAGCATTTAAATGTGGTTTTGAATTCAATAGACCAGAATTAAAGTAGGTACTTTTTGACAAATAGTTCAAGGTGTAATTAAAAAATTTCATATTGAAACCTTCAATCTCAGCCTTTTACATTAACAACTGTTTAACAACAAAGATTAAATTTCTTGTATCTAACAAGAATTAAGAACTTATGGTAACTCATAGACTGATGCATAATATTTAGAAAGTATCCTTCATGCAAGATGAATCATAGAAGGCACTTAATTAGCAGTCTGAATTTGATTACTAAGTTAATCTAGTAAAAAAGTATTACTGCATTTCAACACCTACTTTTTGATACTATATGTAAACTCCATTTATTCTTACCAGTCCTATCATGTAAACAATCTTACCATGTCTTTTTATGATTTTACAATATAAATTAAAATAGACTTTTTAGGAAATTACTTTCAGGTTAATAAATGTTATACTTTAGAATGTTTAGGTTTGAATTAATATTTGATTTATTTTCAACAAAATTCAACAAAAAGTACTGTGAAGATTGTTTACATGAAAGGACTGGTAAGAATAAATGGAGTTTACAAAATTTCATTTTTTAGATGCATGTGAAATAACATTATCAAAGTAAGTCAAATAAGACTATTAGGACAGAAATTCCTAGTAGTCCTACTGGAAGACTACCTCCTCTGTAGTTGTACTGGGAATAAACAGAATATTAGCCCACAAACAAGGTGTAAACAAAGATTTTTATTTCTGGCTGGTCATAATTTCATGAAATTGTGTATATTGCAGATGAGAAATAGTTTTTCATTTTACATCATTAAGAATAAATACCTAATTTCAATCTTTTGAACTTGTTAATAAAATGTACTACTTTCGTAGGTTATTTTATGATAACAGGACAGGCACATCATGACTATGATCATAACATACATAATTATATAAACAAAATAATCATGGAAAAATCGTAATCGTTATTTGCCTATCCTATATAGTTTAAACAGGCTAGGCATAGTTAGTACATTTTGCATGAACGACATATGTCTGTCCATGAATCACACACTCAGCTTTCACACTTTCTAATTTTCAATCACCTTTTATTAAGTTAGGTTAGGTAATATGCGATGTACTTACTTTCGTCTATTTGATGTCCATTCAATTGTGGTTCAGCCATTTTTATTAAATTCACAAACTAATCACTTTGTTTTTTAACTCGCGTATGTAACTATATAAATAAAAGAACGAAATTCACTAAAACCTAAAAGTAAACCGTACTCTCAAAGGTGACCGTCAGACGATTATGTGACGATTGTATTAAACACTAAATACATTTTAACCACAACGTTTTTAATTAAGAACGATGAGTAGACTATTCCAGTGGTTTAAATGGACAAGAATAAATACATAATACAGTCGACTATTGATTATTTTTACTAAAAGAATTCACCTTGAAAAGGTGACGAAACCATGACGACACCATTGACAGTGACAGCAGACAGACAGCTGATTATTTGACAATTGTATTGATGAACGGATTGTGCCGTCAGAGCAATGAATCCATGGAAGTAAATAAGTTACGTAAGTACTTAATACTTCTATGAATGAATCTAGTGATGTGCCGATTACGAAATCAAAGAAACAGCGGAAAGTTACTACTTGAAAATTTCTCGAAAATTTTCCGAAAAACAAGAAATTTCTGAACATTTTCGGAAATTTTCAAGGGAAGGGAATTTTCGGGAACAGGCCCTTGATTCTACAACTAACAAACGTAGATGTCGTGCCTCAGTTGTGTCTCAAAAGCCAAAGAAATCGTAATAAGACATAGAAGTCTGTCACTGTGATAGTCTGTCAATATTGATACTTTTTAGGTGTTTTTTATTAGGTTTTTTTTTTTAATGCTAATACCGTGCATTTAATGAACGATTTTTCTGACATCTATATTAAGAAAAAAAAATCAGTATAAAAAAGTCTCAACAGATGGCGTTTTATTGAAAGCCGAGTCATAATAATGGCTGTACCTATATTGTGCGCTTTTTATTGTCTGCCAGAGGCAGAAAAAAAATCACATAACAGTTTGACAGTTGCACAAATCACAATATTGATACTTTTTTTTTTATTAGGTTTTATTTTTTTTAAATGCCAGTACCGTGCATGTTTGCTTTTTGAATGGTCTCGTCTTTTACTAATCGCCACCTATGAATTCATCTGGAACTTTTTTTTTTTATTTGGGTCTCGGAAAATCCCTCATTGTGTCGGATGTCGAATACAAACAAATCCAAATACCTAGGTAGATATCTAAGAAACCGATGAACGCGATGGATCACATTCAGATATTTTTTTAAATGTGGAGTACTTATTTTATACCTACTTATTCTTCTTATTAAGAGCAGCTTTATTTTGTGCTTTTGACAGTGGAGTTTTGACGACATTACCAAATCCAAAAACACGTTCAATATGGTTTATCACCACAGATTGTGTATTCCAGTGCATATTTACTTAAACTTCGAGGAGTACGTTTCAGTTTCAGCCGCAGAGGTAGCCAAATAGATTGTCCACCACTGCGGCCGAAACAGTCCTACCACACGTGTCAGGATCAGGAAGAGCGGTGCACCACAATACCGGCACACCTCTTTATTTTTCTGTGAGAGTATAGAGCTTACCCTCTACTCTCACAGCCAGGCCCGGGGTCATCACTCCCGGCCATGGGTTTCTTGTTGGCTTCCCTGCGGTCGAGGGAAACCGCAGGTACTGAGCCATTGCTACAAGATCAGAACCCGTTCGGGGGGCTCCATCCTAACCCTGGTACAACTTGTTGTCAATCACTTTTAAGGATAGCGTCGAAAGAGTGCATCCGACGCGACGCCAAAGTTCAACTTCATACCTTTCTCTATATGCTTTAGTTATTCCTCTGAGGTATACCTATAGTATTGATAGTAAAGGTGAACGCAGACTGATGCCGCACCGCACGACCCGCTGTCGCCGCATTTGATTTGTTTGATGAAGTTACATACAATGTACCTCAAACGGCCGAATTCCCCGTGCCGCAGCTGATGACGTCACTATTGACATCGGATGGCCAGATGCCGGCCGAACTTTTTAAATTCTTGTTGGCATTTGATTTTCTTTTTCCTTTTATAATAAACAACAAGTCGTTCATCAAGTGTCATTCTGTAATTTACGTTACGCCTAATCGTGATTAAATTAGAAACCGAATGAAACAAATTGAGTGCAATGCGTGCGGCGACAGAAACGACTGCGGTGACTGTGGGGCGCGGCGCGGGCAGATGTGCGAGGACATCAACAAAATCGATGAATGCGACGACTGCTTGCTTATACTATCTACAGACTACTAATAAGTACTTACGCTTTCTACAGACTTATAACAATAAAAAAAAAATACTGTGGTACTATCTCAGAAAAATAATAAACAGTCTGCCACTTTCGGTGGTAGGAAAGCTCAGGGAACTATCAAAGTATCTGGGGGCCGAAGATCCAAAGAAATTGAAATAAAGTGACAAGATCTCTGTAAGACTTTTATGTTTTATTATGATTTCTTTGGCTTTTGAGACACAACTGAGGCACGACATCTACGTTTGTTAGTTGTAGAATCCTGATAGGGCCCTGATCGAAAAGAATCGATAGCATCGATGCAACAACAGTGCTGCCGTCTGGGACGAAAGGAAAAAAAAAAAGAAAAATAAAAAAAAAAAAAAATTGTTTTGACATCTGTGCTGGCTGTCAGATTCAGCATGCCAGTGTCAATCAAAATTTTGTTGAAGTCAGAGAAATAAAACGACGAAGTGGAAGAATTTCCTCCAGACGACAATTACCACGATTACAAATCAATTGCAACGTTGACAAAATTTCTATAAAATGGCAGAGAAAAGAAAAACGAAGAAACGCAAAGATGTGAGTTTTCCAATTCTTCTAATTTTAGCCCAGATTTTAGTCCATACGCTCTGCGTTTATTTATTCTTTTCTGTCCATTGTTTGTCTACGTTTCCATATTGCGTTAGCGGCGTGCGGTTTTCCCAATGAGTTGCTGCCTGCCTGTTTTCCTTTAAATTCGATGTGTGTACGTCACAATGAAAAGTTTAATATCCTGTGACGTTTCTGTTTGTATTCTCCCGATGCGCTGAATAAATTTCTGCGCAGTTTTACTGTTCAGATGAATCGCCTTTTTATTTATAACTAGTCTATTTAAGTAGATATTTAGAAGTCTTGCGAGCTTCCTCTACTACCATGACCTTTCCGGATCATGATTTAATCTAATCAATATTATAAGTATGGAGGGTAAGTAATAATGATGATGTGGTCAAATGTTAAATAGTTAACAAGAAAGATGAACGAGACTGCCCAGAATGAGAGGACTGAACACTCGTCCGGTGCTTGTGCTGGCATCTCTAATTAGTAATAATAATAATAATAAAAGTCTATCATTATTAATAACCTGAATGCTTAATAGCCATGAGACGAGGGAATGATTATTTATTAATTTTTAGAATTAAAATAATGCAATCAATATAAATGTATCTTGCAGTAAAACACCTAAGTATTCTTATGTTGTAGTTTTGAAAATATTCACCTTTTTTTACCTTTTTTATATTCAAATGTTTCATTATATTTAAATCAATTTTTTTATTTTATTTTACAGCGAAAAAAGGTTTGAACTTAACAAGTTTGTCATATTTTGTGTGGCCTTGTGTGAACACCTATGTAAATTATATGCCTCTAAACTATTCCTAAATACGTCAACTATGGCGTTTCAGATAACAAAGGTAATACAATAGGCGTGGTTACTTGGTAATTGAAGTGATGGGTAAAAAGCATTTATGAGAAATAGAAATGAAAATATGAGCAAATTGAAATAAGTAAATATCAATCTGACTCTTAAATACATCTGAAATCTCACTTTCTCTTATAGCCTTTCTCTCACTTATGCTCAAGTAAACTAAATTTACTGTAGTTAAGTATTTAGTGAGTTAATATATTATTCAATTGAAATTCATATTATACAACGATCCTCTTATATCATCAGTGTTATTCTACTATTTGGTACAACCAGAACGAAAATTGAAAATGTCAACGACGCACCTTCTGCTCCAACAGTTTTAAGAACAGATTATTGACAAAATCTCCAAACTTTAAGGTACACACGCACTGAGCTTATTACTTTAAGGTACACGCATCAACATTAGCTGCTAGTGTATTCAAAAATAAAATAAATAAATTAACCTTGTTTGTGCGAAATATATAGTTATTTACTTATTGGGTTAATATTTTCTGCTGCTATGGGATGGGAATGGTAACATAATAATTTCTACTATAATGGCCAAAAGCCCGTAAAAATATTTAAATCCCCTGAAAAGGGAGAAAACTCAATGTTTAAATATAAATAATAATAATATAATATTCAATAGCCTTTATTCGCTCTTATTCCTGACTTTTAACTTTACAATAATCAAAAAACTTTTAATTTCCTATGTTATTTCTTTGTCCGTTTTGGTTGTCCATTGACAAAGGCCTCCTCCTCCAACATTATTTTCCACGTAGGAAAATTCCTTTCCTAGTCCAAGTTGCTCCAGCCACTTCCTTGATGTCATCTATCCATCTTTTGCCGGGTCTCCCCTTTTAAGGTCTCCCCTTTTTCCTTGTCAAGTGCCTTGTGGGTACCACCAGTTCATCAAGCGTTCTTGACCATTTATCTTCCTGCCTCTAACTGTGACTTTACCCATCTCCACTTTAGTTTCTTAATTGCTAGTGTGACAGCTTTTTGTCTCTTGTACTACTTCCTCGTGACGTATGTCTAACTGTCTTATCTTTCTTCAGTCAACGACCTCTTGACTATCATACTCCTTTCCATTTGAGTTTTGACATTTCATAATTTCACCTAATAATACTATTTAGTAGTAACCAAGCATATTATTTGCACAAATGTAATACGTGATGATTTGTAAAATTATAAAAAAACGTCACTTATTGTAGGTATATAAGTAAACACTGCCATAATTTTCAAACATATGAACACAACTAACTGTAGGATTAGAATAGATTCTTAACATAATATTCAATTACTTTATTGCTAACTAGCTTTTGCATAGCTTTGCCTGCGTGAATTTCCCACGAGGAACGGAATTACCTTTTCAGATAAGGAGGTAAAGTGCCCCTATGTCCTTCTCCGTACTTTTAACTATGTGTGATGCCAAATTTTGTGGAAAGATTGGTTCGGTAGGATAAAACGTGAAGAGGTAACAAAACAAACAAACCAACAAACAAACTCACTTTCACTTTTATAATATTAGTTAGGATTAGGATTTATTCAGTGTATCCTTGTAACATATAGGGCTCTTAAATTTTTTTGCCTGTTTTTATCACTTGGACAGTTTGACTTATGGTGAGCCCATAACATGCTTAATCTTTAACAGATGACTTAAAGCCTTTAAGTCATCTGGCCATCTCTTCATAGTCTCCTTTTCCATTTCAATATTCATAGGTTTAACAAACAAACGTTTTAAGGCACTGCGTTTTTAACTATAATATTTTACCAATTCGTCATCCTTAATATGAAGAAGAATAAATATGCTTATCAATCATTCACTAAAGCGTTTGTTTATCCTTTTGCCGATGGGTGGGATACCCCATTGTCCCCCATGCCTGGCTAAGCCTGGCTGAAGTGAGAGCAGAAATTTGAAGTCCAAAATCAATTTTGCAACAGATTGAAACTTGGCCTTCAAAGAAGGCTCTTTTTCACGTCGATAACTAATGTCGCTAATTTTAATCATCGCAATATATTATGTCTCAAAGCTACAAACTACTACAAGTAACAGAAAAAAGTAGACATGATTTATCAGTTGGTTTATTGTTTAAAAAATCTCTATTCCTTAAGTATGACTACTAATAATCTCGGTCATGGCTGGCAGCATCATCTTCCGTTATGGGGGAAAGGAGCATTTGTCATTATAACGGCGTCACGAAACGCCATTTAGACAATACACATGTACCATAATGACACACAGTTGTTTGTACGCAATAGCGGATTTAGGGTGGGGTGTACGTAAATCAAATCATATAATGGGAGAGTAATTACAAATTAAAAACTAAAATACAAGCCTAAATTAAAATACCTACTAAGATTAAAAACTAGAATACAAAAAAAAAAAAGAATTACAAGTTGTAAAGCCCCTCAAGAGCGTAGCCCTAGCCTCAACGTGCAACGCGCCCCAAAGGCTGGCTATATTGCCGGGTTGCTCTGTATGCCAAGTTGTATGGCAATGCTTAGCCTTTAGCCAAAAAAGCTGCCAGCCCGTGTTGGTCACGGGATACCTCGACCAGCCTTTTTGAAATAAAAATAAAAAGCTGGTGAGCTGAAGGACCCCATGGACCCAACGTTTCCACCCAAAAAGGCTCAAAAATGTCGTTTTTGCCAATAACCACATATCTGCGCCTTTTGAGGCTCTGCTTCCGTTGTTGCTTCCGGCCTTGGACTTGGTGGCCTGGAGATTAGATGGCGCCAGAGTGTCAACGCAGGTAGCGTCCCACACAAGCGGCCGCCCCAACCTCCAAGGCACCAAAGTCATACCATCCGGTCTCTTGCCATCATCCCGCGCCAACCCATTAGGTTCTAAAATAGCCGGCACGTTAATGGTGGCAATAGCGCGGTGGATTATATTGTTTAGGGCAGCAATATCATATATTGTTTCCTTAATGTAAACTATATGCTTTACTTAATCCAAATTTACTAACATATTTATATTACAATTATTTTCATGAGTTTCGTTTCCACCCATTTTACCATCCTAGGGGTGGAATTTCCTTAATTCCCTCATATTCTCTAAATAAAGAACCTTTATAAATATCAAGTTTCTACGTTCTGCGGTTTCGTCTCTAGGTTCAATCAATAAGATTACTTTTTGTTTGACTTTGTCTGCGTGGATTTCTGATGTGAATGTATATGGAACCATAATGGGAGTAAATAATATCTGTGTATCTTTCATGACAAAAAAGGAACAGCCATACTTTTATTTGTAATATTAGTAGGTAAGGATTCTTTATTTGTTGGGTCCCGTAGGTTCGCCCCCGATTATTTTAGGGATAGATAGCTTATTTCTCATGAATTTGCTATCATAAATAAAATCAAAATCTGTGATAAATATACTTTCTTTTTTAATCCAAAAGCCGTCCAAAAAATGCACTTCAGCTTTATTGTATTACTAATCCAAGTAGAGATTCTCATATATAAAACAAAATGGGTCATCTAAGTTAAAAAAAAATGACATAACGACACGAATTTCATCAATTCGCCAACCTTGACCATCAGAATCTGTGCCTCCACTGCCTCCGTAAAGTGAGCCATAGAAATGGCACACTTTCTCCAACCCACGACTTAGCTCCACTACGCGAGTGACTTCCGAGTGAGTGTGTTGTTGTGGTGGAGGACATGGGTTTCAAAGACGAATACATTGATGTGAGTTGAATTTAAAATTTCGAATAGTTCGATTTTACGGAATAACTCGGAAGAAATTGCTTCCGTTTTCTGTTATTTTTAATCTATTTATAAGGATTCCGTTTTTGCCTTTTAAGGTACGGAACCCTAAAAAGTAGGTAGGTATATTGATTATTTGTTTTCCCCAGTGTTTTGTTTAAAAATTTTCTATGTAGATTATAAAAAAAATCTATGCACTAACGTTATATGCAGATGTATGATTTGCAATCTCGGTCACTTATGTTGCAAATTATTTCATAACATTCATTTAATTAAACGTATCATACCGATTAATTGTGAAGACTACTATAAATTGAAAACAATATTATTTAACTGCTTTATTGGCATTTTCTTTATTTACATGGAGCTTCGATTCCGCATGGCAATTTTGGGAATTGATTTCTGGAATGTCCTAAATCATAAAAATATTTTTGAATTTCAGAAACAGCTTCAACTTTAGTTTTGAATGTGATGTCAGCAACAGGTGGAGATGTAGAACAGTCAATAAACTGATCGAACCCGCGTACTCGTGACGCGAACCCCGTTACTTGTCCACAATGCGTATACGCAATGCGCCTATTCATCTTTTGTTATCCATTTGTTACTATCTATAGGAATGCTAAAAAATATATAATAGATCTAGTATAATACTAACGTAGTATTATGCTTTATCTATGGAGCATATATACACCTATACTACAAAATAATTTTGTAGTATAGGTCGATATTTTAGCAACTAAAATCCTAATATTTTTAGGTAATTCACAATTCAAAGAAAACTCAGATTTGTATAAGTATATCTAAAAAAAAATTAAAATAACCAATTTAACTACAAATTAGAATTGAATTTCTAAATCCATTGAAATATGCCTGATCATTAGCAAAGTTAAGGCTAAACTAATACAAAAAATATTATAAACACGTCAAAATACAATAAGATCTAGCATCTGTTTATCAACGGACGCATGAATTATCAAATTATTTATTCACAGAACCAATATTCTATTCAAAATAAGAGAGGATTTGGAAGGAGATGTGGGACCTTTGCCCGGCACCTTTAAACAAAACGGGTTAAAAAATCTACATTTTTTCTTTAAACTTTGGGACGCTGCGCCACAATAGTTTGTTAACCTTTCACATTAGAATAATTTTTCATATTTTTGGTCTATGTTTGTAGTAAACATTTTGTTTACATGCATTCTTATGCACTTCTTCAAGTCCCAGCTTCGTAATCTACGATCAGTTTTTTTTTCAAAATAAACCAGAATATTTTATCTTACTATGCTATATGGTTGGGCGAAAGAAAATCGTCGTTTTATTTTTGTATTTGACTCCACGGTGTCCTAAACAGAAATAGTTTCCCAAACGGGATAAAAATATAGATGTCATTCCTCTTTCGAAATATTTAAATCTCAACTCCTTCCATTTTTTGTTCAAAGATATTTATATAAGAAGATTTATCTTTTAACTGCAATTTGGTGCCAGCAAGCAAGGCTTCTTTGTATAACATTTTCGTTCACAAATATTTACGTACAAGTACAATAGTTAGAATAACAAACAAGTGTGCATCTGAACCACGCGTCGATTTTCGATTAAGAAAATGATATTTTCCAGATGTGCCAGGGTCTTGGATGGGTATCTCCATCCTAACTAATATTATAAATGCGAAAGTGAGTGTTTGTTTGTTGTCTCTTCAAGCTTTATCTTCTGACCCAATCTTCCTGAAATTTTAGATACATATAGTTAGAAGTACTGAGAAAGACATAGGGTATATACCTTTCATTGACCCTCGCGTCAACTCGTGAACGGGTGTTGCCAGGGGGATCCTGCTTTGATCCTGATTCGAATTTTATTTTTATTTTTTGTTCTTAACCAATTCATGGTGGTTACTTGATCACAAACATAACATGTTTTATTATATTATTATTATTTTTTCTTATATTTTATTTTATGTTATTTTTGACTGTACACAATCTAGTGTATGTATAAAGTTAATGAATAGGCATGCTAGGCGACCAAGACTGCTTCATGAGTTTCTTTCGGCATTTCTTCTCAGCAGTGGTCGTTCCGAAATGCTAGTAGTTTGTAGCTTTGAGACATAAGATATTATTATTAAATAATTAGTTATCGACGTGAAAAAGAGCCTTCTTTGAAGGCCATGCAAGTTTCAATAAAAAAAATTGACTTTGACTTTGATTCCGGGAAAAAGCACTTTTCCTGTGGGAAATTCACGCGGACGAAGCCGAGGGCAAAGGCTTGTACTAATATAAAGCTGAAAAGTTTGTTTGATCGCGTTAATCGTTGGAACTACCAGTCGGATTTGAAAAATTCTTTTTGTATATGACGGCCACATCTAGTCTACTATAAATATAGTCTCGTTGAGTTAGTTTCCCCAAAATAATTTATTTAAAGGGTAGCTCAATACCCAAATTCCGATTTTTGTGGATCCACCGTTTCTAATCATCATGTTGTGTAATATATAGGAATGAATCTATACGATTTTCAGTAGTTTGCCGATCCGCCAAACGCTAAGCCAGCATTGGCAATCTTTTTTGTTTAAAATGGGTTTTCTCTTGACCATAATCATGCCAATTATTGAGTTTCGACCATACAAGCTGTAATTTCTGTATTTACTAATAAGCTTATTATTAAAAAAAAAAAACACGACTGACAACTCATATAACCTATGTCACTCGGAGGAATGCAAGGAATCTAAAAATACCTCTCGCATCAAAATCTGTTCGGCCGTTCAGGACTTATGGTGGAATATAGAAACTTACATACATGAATCCTGAAAACATAACACACCTTTTTTGGTCAATCGTGTAAAAAGTGAGATATAACCGGTGATAAGAATCGTCAACAAACATTACGTGCATAGATCGCAAATATTATAACACGTGTCAGAGTCGAGCGAGACATTGCATCATTGCACAATATGCACTGCACATAAAGATCAGTGCAGTAAAACTACGCTGTTCGAATTAGTCATGTTTTTATTTAGTTACAATGCAAAGATTTGTTGGGAGTATGCAATTAGGACATTTTAAAGTGTTTCACTTATTAATCAAGTCGTTATTCTGTTGTTTTAAAAGGTAGTAATATTTTGGATCGTAGCAGCTATGCTCTACAGCTCACAATGTATAATAAACTAGTATATAGATTATTTTTAATTAACAATAATTTTTATAATACACAAACACTTAAAAACAAATAGAAAACTAAAACTATTTTAAAATTAAATTACTACAACTATCTTTAAAATAAACAATAATAAATATTAAAAATACGATATATATATATCGTATAGGAACGACTGTATGGATCTTATTCAAATCAAATGTATCAAAATATTTTGAGGTTATAACTATTCATATAGTACGCAGTAAACAAGTGGTAGTTCTTTTTTGCTAAGACTATATTTTTCATTTTCCTTTTATTCGTGTCATTCGTTAATTAATACTCCTTCAAATGTGTTTAAAATTATTCTACATAATTTCACTGTAGATCAGGGATTCTTGCAACGTAGTTTCTTTGGGATCTACATCTAAGGGCTCCATATAAACTCATTGATTTTTTATTTGATTACTTTTTTTTAATTTTAGGAGTTTGGCGAATCAACGGATTCTGAGAAGCCAACCAGCGAAGAATACGCGGTGGCGAAGTGGTTAAAAGCCAACGTGCCCACAAAGAAAACCAAATTCCTCAATCACCACGTCGAATATTTTACAGGTAAGAAAAAAAATTTTTTTTTAGACTGTTTTTAAATCGAAAAATATGAAAAGTCTTTTGGGAGCCTATTCCTCCTCCTTCTTAGTCGTATTCCTCATATGTAGTGGTCATTACATGGAATGAAACACAAACCACGACTATCTGGCAAAGTTATTGGAGTGGTTTGCTATTTTGCCTTCTCCATTTCACACTAGCTGATAGATCCTTCCATAAAATTTCAACCCTGTATAACAAGCGGACGTAGTTCCAATTTTATCTTGCAAGAATTGACCCAGAATACTAACTTGTATAAAATAAACTAAAAACTTGTATAAAATATATGAAAATTCTAGCACAAGCTTGTGACGCTTAGAGAACGAAGTTTTGTTTTGACCATTAAACTGTAATTATTACAAATATTGATTCAGATCATTCAGAGCATGACAATGTTATAGTTTACATGACCTATTTAATTGTTCCTATCGTATCGTAAAGCGGTCTAATGAAAACAAATTGTGGGTCTATCAACACGGCGAAGTCGAACGTCGCCGTAGTCGCCTGCAAGTGATATTGTACTAGCGTTCCGTAGGCGACTTATATGAGGAAATGCATGCTTCTGTAAACAAGTTATTCGTTTGAAAAAGGCACTTACTACTGCGACCCGAAGTGGATCTTGGCCTCCGACACGAGGTGACGCATTTTTCGCCGTGTTGCACCAGCTCTCGCCAGTTGTCCGCTCTGAGGCTCCGTAGGTCTTTCAGAACCTTATCGCTCCAGCGGTACCTAGGGCACTTCCCCCCGCCCCCCCTCCTCCGTCGACCCATAATCAAGCAATACAAAGTTTTTATTTATAACAACAAAGAAAGATTTTATAGATAGATGCATTTAGGCGTGAATTTCGCTTGCATGAAAATCTTTTTGTTGTCCAAGCTGTAAATAAAATGTGCGGCCTCAAAACATTCCCGCAGGACACGGGAATTTAAATTCTATTTTGATTAAATTTTTACCGCGGCAATAATCCCGGGATAACAATTTAATCAATGGTAAAATTTAATTAAGAGTGATGAGGAAGCAAGAGAGATCTGTAAGGATCGTAGCAAGTGGAAATCGCTAGTCTCTGCTACCCCACGGGAAAAAGGCATGATAATATGTAGGTACCTATGTATGTAAAATTTAATTTCATCTTAAAGTTCGTGTGTCTTGTTTTTTTCTATTAATTACTGTTTTTTATTGTTGGGTGACTATATTTGCATACTTCGACACCCGTGCTACATGGTAATCCATCGGCGCGAGACCAAAGAGCCCAGAACTAATCTTTAGATAAAACTATCGATGTTACGTTGGCGTACTCATAAATTACGTTAGAAATGTTTGCGTTTTATTATACCTATGTTAATTGACATATTTTCTTATCGAAGTCATTTCTTTTCAATGTAAATCATATTTTCACTTCTCATGCTCTGAAAGTGCTTATTTGTGTAGAATATAGGCTGCACAAAATCGAATTTTGTGCACAAGGGCATTAACGTATCTACTCAAATGTATCTATATTAAGGCAAATATAATGAGCCATACAGCCAAACACAATAAGAAGTTCAAAGATATAATTTTTTGTTTTATAATATTTATTTTAATTTATTTGCCTTATGTGTTTTTTAAGACATAAAATATATTAAAATTTAAATTCAAGTACTGTTAGCCATGAAGTTGGTGTGTGTGCGCGACTCATATTACTTAAGGGACTCTATACCACTCTAAGCCATAAAGGACTTCAGTCGTCATTGGTTCACTGTTAAAGACGTTTCTGTGTATTATATTTAATTATACGGAGTTGTCGGAACATTTTTAAAGTCTATTATTATTTTCTCTATTAGTACGAAGTTATTCAATTAATTTAAGAAAATTATTATTTCAAAATTAATTTAATAGTAGGCTATATATAGCGCAGTAAATAGAGCGAACCTTTCCCTAGGGTTAATTACGTGCGATCCAGTAATTCTATTTTTTTATATCATTGTTTAGGATGGTTGTAAGTATTTAAAATAAATATGGCACAATTGACTAGCTTTTGCACTCGCCGCCAAATTGGAAAAAAAAAAATCACCACTTTGTTCGGTTTTTCGCTTATATTTTCTTTTAAGTGCATTTTCGCTAGAAAAGTGTTCTACACAATGTTGTAGAAAATTAATTATTTACATTTTATATTTTGTTTCTAGGACTGACAGTTTCCGAGAAAATATCCTTTGCCTTAAAAATCTCATTTTTCAAACATTCGTCAATCTTTTTTAATTTAAAACGATGTAATCCAGTCATGACCTATTCTAGGACAAAAAGTAGCAGAACAAACATCGTAGGGAATTTAATTACCTGCAAACGCAATTGCATATTTCCAATCTGCAAGGTGGAGAGAAATGATAAAACAACGGAAATTGTTTTCTGCTAGAATATTTTACTTTTTACTAACTGAATCTCGGTCCCATGGAAATTTCAGGATATAAAGTACCTTATGTGCTAGTCCTGATATTTTTCTACTAGTATACCAAATTTAATCGAAATCCGTCTAGTAGATTTTGTGTGATTAAGCAACAAATATCACATCCAAACTTTCCATTTATAGTGTGATTCATTGCAGGTGAGTAACCGGTACCAGTGTAAAAGTGTCTGTGGACATTATCAAGTACAGATATTAGATAATATTTACTCTATCAGCAATAAAGATTATGAAAGAAACCCGATTTTAAAATGAAAAAGTTTGGATGTGATATTTCTTGCTCAATCTAAAAAATCTACTGGACGGATTTCGATAAAATTTGGTATGCTAGTAGAAAAATATCAGGGCTAGCACATAAGGTACTTTTTATCCCAATATTCCTATGGGAGTAAAGCCCCCGGCTGCAGCTAGTAGACAATAAAATATGATAGCAAAAACGTAATATTTTAACTTTTATTTTTACTGCCTACTCCGTAGGGTTGGTTAAAAAAAAATTACATGTGTTTTGTAGGCAATTAAATTTCCTTCAAATTTTATTCCAATATATATTTTCCTAGAGTAGGCCATAAATGAATTACAGCGCTCTGAAGTAAAAAGTTTGACAAATTTCCAAATGCGATTAAAAAATGCGATTTTTTTAAAGTGCACATCTCCATAACTATTAGTCCTAGAAACAAAATATAAATTGTACATTATAGGAAATTTATTTTTACAACGTTGTGTAGAACTCTAATGTAGCCAAAATGCATCTAAACGAAGGTGAGCGCAAATCTGAATAAAGTGGCAATTTTTTGGTTTTCCAACATATGGCGGGCGTGGAAGGGGGAGAAATTGTGCCTCTTGCATTTTAAACACTTCCCAACTAGCAAATTGTTTCGAGAAAAGCAGCTTATACTGCTATAAGTCTTATACTAGTCACAAAAAAGCCATGCCTAATGTATGTCTGCTCAAAAATGCACTTCTAAATGCGAAATTCATGCCAAGAGTATTAATCTGCTAAATTAGGTCTTAAAAGCGCATTAAAGTTTAAAATATATGATATATTCAAGTACTAGTCCTAAAGGAGCAAGATATTGGAGTTTAACTCTACCCTAAATACTTTAGTTATCCTGACTTAACCAAGTTCACAACTTATGTATAGAAATGCGTTAATAAGAAACATACAAGACTACTAATCTTGAAACGCCATTGAATATGCAGGCTATGATAGAAATTCTATATAAGAAAGATTCTTGGCTGTTACAGGAGTATGAGCATTAAATAAAAGCTCCACTGTTCTCATATTTAACTAGAAATCTTAAACTTATCCTTTTTATTGCTATTTTAAGACTTAAACGCCATATCAGTAACAACAAGTTTAAATCACACAGTAGAAATTGCAACGAATTTAACTGAATACAACTGTTATGGACCTAAAAAATTAAAGAAAATTAAACGGAACGGAGGGTTTAGATGAAAAGTCATTACCAAATACAGAATTACCAAAAAATCCTTTGAATCAAGATAAGTGCGCCATTGACAAGAAGCTAATGGTTCCGCATGAAACTTATACATCAAACTGTAAAGTCTGAAGTTTGATTGTAGCAGTTAGTTAAAAAAAACAACCCTTTGATTATATTTGTTCTTTTATTTCTTAATCATATACTTAAAGAGCGCAAATTTACATCTAAAGCATTTTGAGATAAAATATGAGTGATTTCCCATGGCCACGTCTATTTCAAGAAATGAAAATCTTCTTTTAAAAAATATCTACATCTCTATCACCACCATCGTAAGTCTGAAAAAATAACATGCATTTTAATAATTAACCATACGCAACAACCCGCAAAAGGGTTCTGCGCAACCCTAAATTCTCAAATAGTATTAAACTATGACAGCCATCGAGATATTACGAATGACAGCCTAAATCAGAACAGAAGTTTCACAAAAGTATATTAACAGATATTAGATCTTGTAACAGTCCCATTAAAGCTGGTACAGATATATCAATATTAAAATGAATTTTAAATAGAGGAAATTATGAGGGGCTTTAAAAATATATCATAAATACCTATACATATATAACAATGAAAAACTCACCTTCGCACATAAAATTGGTCGTAGCTAATCACAATTACTTTCAGTCAAAGATCGTGTTATGGCCGCTTTGTTTTTGTTGTCAATAATTTTATTTTTTAATTTAAATTCTTAAACGACGCAAACACTCCGAGATTAATTTTATAACTGACTATTAGCCACATAATGATTCTAGGGTAGCAGTTTACACGATTTGTAGCACGGTTTAGTGCATTTTGAAGATCAAAATGAGAGTAATTAGCATTTTGTAAGACTTGTACAATACAAATTCAAGATCAAAGATCCTGAATTTTGTGCCCAAAACGGGTCTAGCAAAACACTACAAAACCATTCTAAGACTATTTCAAAATGCATTAAGTCTTTACTAAAACGCATTTCGACTTATTTAAAACCACATTTTGCTAGTTGGGTTACTAACCATCCTAAATAACATATCAAAAATTCAGAACTATTGAACCATTTGTAAGTAAACCCTACCCTTAGCTCTATTTTGGTCTTTATTCAATGAACTATGGACGGATTTGTATTAAATTTGGTATACTAGTAGAAAAATACCAGAAATAGTACATAGGTTACTTTATATCCTGAAATTCCCACGGGAGCGAAGACCCGAGGCGCAGTTAGCAGAAAATAAAATATTATAACAAAAAAAGCAATATTCCGTAGTTTTAATATTGAGTTTTACTCCCCATTCTGCAGGGTTGGTTAAGAAAAATGCAAATGCGTTTTGTAGGTAATTCCTACAAATTGTGTTCCATTACTTATTCTCCTAAAATATGTCATAACTAGATTACAGCGTTCTGAAGTGAAAAGTTTGACAAATTTCCGAAAAAGAAGATTCTTTTAATTTTTTTTATGAGCACACATCTCGGTAAATATCAGTCCTAGATACAAAATGTAAAATGTAAATAAAAGGAAATTTAATTATCTACAAGATTTTGTTGAACACTTTCCTAGCAAAAAATGCATCTAAACGAAAATATGAGCCTAAATCTAAAAAAGTTGTTTTTTTTTAGTTTTTTTAAGATTAACACGGACGCGGAAACTTGGCAATTGTGCCCTTTTTATTTTGAATATTCACAATAATCCTACACAACATTTAAAAAAAATCACAATTACTGGACCGTTTGTAATTCGATTCTCGTCTATTTACTGCGCTATATAGGTCTGCAGCCCAAGCCTAATATCAATGTCGTAAGATTTAAAAAAAATAAAGCGGCGGGAAACAGCTCTTGTTTTTTCGTGCGTTTACTGTTTTATTTCCTCGCAATCAAAGTGAAAAGAAGAGTTTATAACTTGTCCACAAAACGATTTTTATCCTCGACATTACTATCAGCCATCGCCTTCGGCCACAAAAGTCTCGGATGAAAATGGTTCGTTTTGTGCACTTGTTGTAAAATCTACTATATATCATCATCATCTCTAGTCTAAATGGCAAAAATTAGATTTTTTTACCACTTCCACCGCCCTATCATCAAAACGTGAGATAAAGACATTATATTAAAAACAGGTCACTAAAAATCTACTGGACGAACTTCGATGTTGAGTGGGATATAACCAGAGTAACACATAGGATAGTTTTATCTCGAAATTTCCAAGCAAGCGAAGCCCCGGAGCGTATAATTGACTTACGATTGTAGTCAAAAAGAGGAAGTGTTTGAGTTTGTTTGTAGGGAGCAATCTTCGGAATTACTGAACCGATTTCAAAAATTCTTTCACCGATAGAAAGCTAGATTATACTCGAGTGACATAGGCTACATTTGTGTATGTACGGGGCGCTAGTATAAAGTATGTGAAACGATTGTAATGTAAAATGTATGTTTAGGCACAAAAGCGGTTGACGCGCTGCTGACGTCAAAATGGGCGACAGGCAAGAACCCAATCTTCACGACGCGTCACGAGGTCACCACCTACCTGCATCAGATGCTACTGCACAAACTGTTCCACAGAGCTAAGAAGGTAAGCAATTTCCTAGACCTGTATCTTCAGGGAATTGAGTAGGTTCATTCAAAATAAATTAAATTGACTGGTCTCCTGCCAGGGGACGAATGGGTACCTTTATAGGAGCCGAATCTGCAACTTTTATTCCCTAGGATGAATTTTAGGGTACGAGTAGGTATTGATTCTGTAAAAGCAATCATCTTTGCGTCCCTGTCTCAGATTTAGATATATACTGATTTTGATAAAGAGAGAGAGGTGTGCCTTATGGTCAAAAGAATCGGTTATTAAATTCAAGAATTCATATTCCTTTTATTTGGGGATTGAAAGAGAGACAAAAATAGTCACAGCTTGGGTCTGACTGACTACGGCAAAAAGAGAGCGAGAGGTAAACTGAAAAATGAGGTGGTCTGACGAATTGACGGCCTTTGATAGGCGGTGACAGCAGCTGGCGAGGCGATACAGGAGATAAGTGGGGAGGCTTTTGCCTGCAGTGGGACCTATTAGCTAAGAAAAAAAATCCTTTTTTTTTTAATGTAAGTTAAGTACATATTTGTCTAAGTGATAACATTGGTACTCATAACTTAGTAACCTACAGGTATTGCAAATTATGTCATTCCTCCAGTGGGTCGTCATCAACAATAGTCGTAGTTAGAGATGGGCGCTTGGATAAATTTCGGAAAGGTGTAAGAAAGAAAATGGGGAAAGAATGGGTAGAATTTGTAGAACAAAATTAATTTATACCCATTTGCTTACCCGATATTTTTTATTTATACCGGGAAGAAATTAAAATGAAAGTAAATTTATCCTTATTTTCTTTAATATTGATAAAATTATAATTAAAGTATAAATATTAGCTTTGTTTTGATTACAAGGAAGATATATAACTAGTTGCTTTCGGTTCAAATATTAAAAAACAAAAACAGATTTAAAAATCATATGTATTCAAATAATATTTTGAAAATAATGATGCATATTTAGTATGTGGCTATTTAAAGTAGAATTAACAAAAAATCAAAACATCTTCAATTGTATTATAGATTTAAATCTTTGCTCATGCTCGCGTGGCTTCTGCCCGTGTGAATTTCCCACGGGAACAGTGCTTTTCCCAGGATGAAAAGTATCCTATGTCCTTCTCAGTACTTCTAACTATGTGTATGTGAAATAGATAAAGCGTGAAGAGGTAACAAAACAAATTCACTCGCACATTTATAATACTAGTTAGAGAAAATTTTATGCTTAAGCTGTGTTTTTGAGAGAGTTGGCAGTTAGTAATTAATTCTGGTTGGCTGACATTCGTGTACGGCAGGCCTAATCGATTCGATGATCGCCTAGCCGTGGGAATTTCAATAGAATTCCGGCATTTGGCAAAACTTGTTCGTCGCCCCGGCGACCGTCCGACCGAATCGGAACGTCCTGGAAGCTTTGTTCCAGCAACTCGGCTTCAGTCGCATTCGCAACGCCGGCGGCATAACATTTATTGGTTCAAAACCAGTTAGCTGCGAATGAGTCAGAATAAAGATAATTATATCTTGTCCCAGGTCTTTTTGTAACCAAAACGTAAATTGTACACTTTATTAGTAGGTACTTTTTACACAGTACTTAATTTAAAAACTAAATATGTGTTTAAACACTTTATTTCATAATAAATCTTAACGATATATTATAAAATATCGTAATTACAAACATTTTTTATTGATTTTAATTTTTACTCCGGTATAAATTAAATATTTCCTGGAAAAAAATGGTAGTATAAATGGATAAATTTCGAGTCTCGGAAATTTATCGGGTAATTACCCATCTCTAGTCGTAGTTCCAGAGTTGAACGTTTGTATTATTGTCAAACTTTCAGGTACCAGTAAGTGAACAGGAACTCAAAGGCAAATCGAAAAAGAAGGATGACAAATCGAGCAAGAATAATGAAAGACAAAGACGGGGAGAAGAGCCAAGCGGAGCGCTATGCGGGCAACTTGGGTAAATCCTTAACTTATTTTGTTAAAGTTGTACTTAGGAATGTAGGATGTAAAAGAAAATTCTTAAAAATCAAAATATAACTTTCCTACTTTATAAGTCGTGGTGCTTAGGGGATTTCACTATTTCGAATATTTTCTTTGTCAACGTTTTTCAGAAAATTTATGTAATAATTCTTTGAACTACGCGAAAAACTAGTGGTTCGCCGCGAACTTAGACCTCGCGATTATTGTGGTTTAAAAAATACAGTTCAAAAGATATAGATAGAGCAATATTTATTTTCATAAAAATGCGTGTATCTCAAAAATGGCTGAACTGATTTTGTTGCGCAACGAACTTTAGAAAAATTTATGGATCGTTGCGTTACTACGTATTAACTGTAATATCTGAAATTAATTCAACGGTTCGAGAGTTATCGCGGAACAAACATACATACAAACAATGTGTTTCCTTTCCAACTTGAATTATAATCGCTCGCTCGGACCTACAATTAAGGTTTAATTTAAAACAGACCAGCATTGAGAAGAAACAAGGAAAAATCATAGGTTTATATAAAAATAGTAGATGAGTAGGGAAAATACGATAGGATAGGAAAAATATATACTTGTTAATGCAAATGAATACTACTCATCTTCACGATACGATTTCCAGGACACAAAAGAAAAAGGAGAAAGAGAAGAAGAAGCGCAAGATCCGCCTAGAGATGCACCTAGACCAGTTGTTCCTAGACACAGCGGACGCTTACGTGTGGCTGTACAACCCCATGCCGTGGTACTACTGGGTGTGTGGGATACTGGTGGTGCTGGGCACCATCTGCGTGTGCATGTTCCCGCTGTGGCCGCCACCTTCCGGTGAGTCTGACAGCGCGTCATGTGTCAATGTCAGCTGTCACTGTCAGTGTCAAATAGTTGCCGCAAAACCAAGAGCAATAAAATCCGGTCCTAGACGCACGGCGGATGCGTAAGTGTGGCTGTACAACCCAATGCCGTGGTACTACTGGGTGTGTGGGATACTGGTGGTGCTGGGCACCATCTGCGTGTGCATGTTCCCGCTGTGGCCCGCCACCTTCCGGTGAGTCTGACAGCGCGCCATGTGTCAATGTCATCTGTCACTGTCAAATAGTTGCCGCCAAAAACAAGAGCAACAATAAATTGACTTCCTAGATATAGCGGACGCGTACGTGTGGCTGTACAACCCGATGCCGTGGTACTACTGGGTGTGTGTGGGGATACTGGTAGTGCTGCGGGCACCATCTGCGTGTGCATGTTCCCGCTGTGGCTCGCCACCTTCCGGTGAGTCTGACAGCGCGTCATCGTGTCGTAATGTCATCTGTCACTGTCTTTGTAAATAGTTGCCGCCATAAACAAGAGCAATAAAATTGTTCCTAGACATAGCGGACGCGTACGTGTGGCTGCAGGCTATGTACAACCCCATGCCGTGGTAATACTGGGTGTGTGGAATACTGGAGGTGCTGGGCACCATCTGCGTCTGCATGTTCCCGCTGTGGCCCGTCACCTTCCGGTGAGTCTGACAGCGCGCCATGTGTCAATGTCAGCTGTCACTGTCAAATAGTTGCCGTCAATTTACCAAATCGAAGAATAGAGAAATAAACACCCAATATGTACCCGACATCTTTACAATGAGATCATATGTGGTGTATAGTTTGCGTCCTTTAAGAAGAATGATGGAAGAGAAATTTGCGCATGGGTACAACTGACGAACCAATCGCGTTCGCCGGACGAGACCCGTACGACCCCCGCTCACCGCATAGACATATAAATCGCCTACTACGCAGCTTAAGCGCCATCATTCATCTTACATGATGCGACTTATACAATCCGATCGAGTTAACTGCGTACCTTGCGGCCGTGACGTCACATCGACTCTTGACGTTCTGGTACGACGAAAGGGCGAACACGGGGAGGTCTGCGGGTGAGTGGGAGGGACATCGCATTCCAGCAAAGTGTGTAGTTAGCTCGATCGGGTTGTACAGGATAACCTAGTAGCCTAGTTAGTAGTGATGGGTTATGAAAAAAAGCAAAATACATACGTAGATTGAACTGGGTTTTTTTTCTTTATAAAACAAATACCGGCAGCCATACAATAGCTCAGCGCAAGAGAATAAGAAAATATATTTATCCTATATTGACAGTTCAAACATACATTAAACATTGACAGATGACATTGACATTATATTTAAGTTTACCAAGCCAACAAGTAGTCACTACTGGGGATGCTGTGAGCTGGTGGTACTGTGACAGATTATATAATACTCTAGTAGTACGGTGCACTAATGTTACTGAAATGTTAATATTTTTTTTTTATTCCAGAAGAAGAGGCGTATATTAACGGAGTGTGGCGGCGGCAGGGTTCCTGGTGCTGATCATAGCCTTGGCTGTGCTGCGACTTGTGGTGTTCTGCCTGCTCTGGGTGCTGACTCTGTCCAGACACCATCTCTGGCTGCTGCCCAATCTGACTGAAGACGTCGGCTTCTTTGCTTCCTTCTGGCCTCTATACAAGGTAACTGAGATCTGAGAACCTTCAAGTGACCATAGCTCGTGGTGTTCTGCCTGTTCTGGCTGACTCTGTCCAGACACCATCTCTGGCTGCTGCCCAATCTGACTGAAGACGTCGGCTTCTTTGCTTCCTTCTGGCCTCTATACAAGGTAACTGAGATCTGAGAAGCTTCAGGTGACCATAGCTCGTGGTGTTCTGCCTGTTCTGGCTGACTCTGTCCAGACACCATCTCTGGCTGCTGCCCAATCTGACTGAAGACGTCGGCTTCTTTGCTTCCTTCTGGCCTCTATACAAGGTAACTGAGATCTGCGAACCTTCAAGTGACCATAGCTCGTGGTGTTCTGCCTGTTCTGGCTGACTCTGTCCAGACTCCATCTCTGGCTGCTGCCCAATCTGACTGAAGACGTCGGCTTCTTTGCTTCCTTCTGGCCGCTGTACAAGGTAAATTCAAGATCTGGCAGTCAGGGGACCAGTAGCTCGTGTGCCCTGCCTGTTCTGGCTGACTCTGTCCAGACACCATCTCTGGCTGCTGCCCAATCTGACACTGAAGACGTCGGCTTCTTTGCTTCCTTCTGGCCGCTGTACAAGGTAACTGAGATCTGAAGCTTCAGGTGACCATAGCTCGTGGTGTTCTGCCTGTTCTGGCTGATGTCCAGACACTATCTCTGGCTGCTGCCCAATCTGACTGAAGACGTCGGCTTCTTTGCTTCCTTCTGACATGTACAAGGTAACTAAAAGATCAGAAGCTTCGGGTGACCATAGCTCGTGGTGTTCTGCCTGTTCCTGGCTGACTCTGTCGAACCTGCATCTCTGGCTATGCCCAATCTGACTGAAGACGTCGGCTTCTTTGCTTCCTTCTGGCCATGCAAGGTAACTGAGATCTGAGAAGCTTCAGGTGACCATAGCTCGTGGTGTTCTGCCTGTTACTGGCTGACTCTGTCCAGACACCATCTCTGGCTGCTGGCCCAATCTGGACTGAAGACGTCGGCTTCAGTTAAGCCTCTCTTCTGGCCGCCGTACAAGGTAACTGATCTGAGAAGCTTCAGGACCATAGCTCGTGGTGGCCTGCCCACTGGCTGGACTCTGTCCAGACACCATCTCTTGGCTGCTGCCCAATCTGACTGAAGACGTCGGCTTGCTTCCTTCTGGCCAGGTTGCTGACCAAGATCTAAGAAGCTTCAGGTGACTCATAGCTCGTGGTGTTCTGGCCTGTTCTGCTGACTCTGTCCAGACACCATCTCTCTGGCTAAGCTGCCCAATCTGACTGAAGACGTCGTCAGCTTCTTTGCTTCCTTCTGGCCGCTGTACAAGGTAACTGAGATCTGAGAAGCTTCAGGTGACCGCATAGCTCGTGGTGTTCGGCTCGTTCTGGCTGACTCTGTCCAGACTCCATCTCTGGCTGCTGCCCAATCTGACTGAAGACGTCGGCTTCTTTGCTTCCTTCGGCCGCTGTACAAGGTAACAGATCTAAGAAGCTTCAGGTGACCATAGCTCGTGGTGTTCTTGCCTGTTCTGGCTGACTCTGTCCAGACACCATCTCTAGCTGCTGCCCAATCTGACTGAAGACGTCAGCTTCGTTGGCCCTTCTGGCCACTGTACAAGGTAACTGAGATCTGAGAAGCTTCGAGTTGACCATAATCTCGTGGTGTTCTGCCTGTTCTGGCTGACTCTGTCCAGACACCATCTCTGGCTGCTGCCCAATCTGACTGAAGACGTCGGCTTCGTTGCTTCCTTCTGGCCGCTGTACAAGAAGAGTAACTGAGATCTGAGAAGCTTCGGGTGACCATAGCTCGTGGTGTTCTGCCTGTTCTGGCTGACTCTGTCCAGACACCATCTCCTGGCTGCTGCCCAATATGACTGAAGACGTCGGCTTCGTTGCTTCCTTCTGCCGCTGTACAAGGTAACTGAGATCTGAGTAGCTCTAGGTGACCATAGCTCGTGGTGTTCTGCCTGTTCACACCTGTCCAGACTCCATCTCTGGCTGCTGCCCAATCTGACTGAAGACGTCGGCTTCTTTGCTTCCCTTCTGGCCGCTGTACAAGGTAACTAAGATCTAAGAAGCTTCAGGTGACCATAGCTCGTGGTGTTCTGCCTGTTCTGGCTGACTCCTGTCCAGAACACCATCCTCTTTGGCTGCTATAATCTGACTAAAGACGTCGGCTTCTTTGCTTCCTTCTGGCCGCTGTACAAGGTAACTGAGATCTGAAAGCTTCAGGTGACCATGGCTCGTGGTGTTCTGCCTGTTCTGGCTGACTCATCCCAATTCCACCATCTCTGGCTGCTGCCCAATCTGACTGAAGACGTCGGCTTCGTTTGCTTCCTTCTGGCCGCTGTACAAGGTAACTGAGATCTGAGAAGCTTCAGGTGACCATAGCTCGTGGTGTTCTGCCTGTTTTCTGGCTGACTCTGTCCAGACTCCCATTCCTGGCTGCTGCCCAATCTGACTGAAGACGGCTTCGTTGCTTCCTTCTGGCCGCTGTACAAGGTAACTGAGATCTGGTAAGCCTAGTGACCATAGCTCGTGGTGTTCTGCCTGTTCTGGTAGCTGACTCCTTGTCCAGACTCCATCTCTGGCTGCTGCCCAATCTGACTGAAGACGTCGGCTTCTTTTTGCTTCCCTTCTGGCCGCTGTACAAGGTAACTGAGATCTGAGAAGCTTCAGGTGACCATAGCTCCGTGGTGTTCTGCCTGCTCTGGGTGCTGACTCTGTCCAGACACACACACCATCTCTTGGCTGCTGCCCAATCTGACTGAAGACGTCGGCTTCTTTGCTTCTTTCTGGCCGCTGTACAAGGTAACTTATATCTGAGAAGCTTCAAGGTTGACCATGGCTCGTGGTGTTCTGCCTGTTCTGGCTGACTCTGTCGAACAGACACCATCTCTGGCTGCTGCCCAATCTGACTGAAGACGTCGGCTTCTTTGCTTCCTTCTGGCCTCTATACAAGGTAACTGAGATCTGAGAAGCTTCAGGTGACCATAGCTCGTGGTGTTCTGCCTGTTCTGGCTGGACTCTGTCCAGACAACATCTCTGGCTGCTGCCCAATCTGACTGAAGACGCGGTCGGCTTCTTTGCTTCCTTCCTGGCCTTTATACAAGGTGCAACTGAGATTCTGAGAAGTTTCCGGGTGACCATAGCTCGTGGTGTTCTGCCTGTTCTGGCTGACTCTGTCCAGACAACATCTCTGGCTGCTGCCCAATCTGACTGAAGACGTCGGCTTCTTTGCTTCCTTCTTGGCCTTTATACATTAGGTAGTAACTGAGATCTGAGAAGGCTTCAGGTGACCATAGCTCGTGGTGTTCTGCCTGTTCTGGCTGACTCTGTCAGTCCAGTCCAGACAACATCTCTGGCTGCTGCACCCAATCTGACTGAAGACGTCGGCTTCTTTTTGCTTCCTTCATGGCCGCTATACAAGGTAACAGAGATCTGAGAACTTCCAGAGTCACCATGACGGAAGCAGATGTAAAACAAATGAGCATCGTGGCACCACCGCATCTTGCCATTTCCATCACGGCATCCGAGTCGATTTTACTGGTGAGCCGCCGCGCCAATACATCATAATTATGTAAATTAATAAATTAAAGTAAAAAACTTAAAAAAAAAGGTTGTATTGGTACTCTCCAACAAACCCTTTCATTTGATACCCATATTGTAGAAATGCGTTACAAATAACTATTCCGCCCGCCATCTTGGATTTAGAATGACGTCACATACCATATCATGCATTTGTCATCCAAACTAAACGTGTGTACAAAATTTTAACGCTCAACCAGTTGAAGATATCTTCTTCAAAATTGAGTTCTAAGATTCCACCCGAACACTTTATAACATACATTGCCAAATTAAATAAAAAGTTAAATAATAACATTTTTTTTTCCAGCGCATGAATACCGTGGCCCGGGCTCAGAAAGCGAGAAGTCGTCCAAAAACAAGAAGAAGCGCAAGAAAGACAAGCAGTCGGACGACGAAGCTGAGTCCGCGCCGCAGGAACCTGCTGCAGGAGAGCCAGCAGCAAGAAGTGGACAGAAGCCAAGTGAAGTTAGCTATATCTATGACGGAATTACACATCAACATGTCAGAATCCGATCATGTTGGGTTCAGGGGGGCTAATTCAGGAATGGATGACCAGGAGCGGGTAAACACAGTATAGGTACTTCAACAACGGGTTCATCTAAAAACACATGTAGGCATTAGACTCGGATCAAAATAACTGTATCAGGATGAGGTATTTCCAAAAATCACATTGCACAGCTTATAATAGACAGGGTACACAACTCCTACCTCAAGTTACAGCCCAAAGCATCCAGGGATTCATCGGATATTCACGGATTAAGAAATCGATTTAACACTAACCTCCGTTTAGTCCTCATGTCACGGTTAGGGTCCAACCCTAACTTCTACCCACGGCAAGGCCCGTGTCGCCCCACCACGCACGGATCACTCCATTTCAACCAGTGAGTTCTACTTGGAATGGTCCTCCGTTCTAACTAGCCAAACACAGTTTAACCATCAAAACTGTCCAACAGCTATGATCTCCAATATCGCGCTGATAACACCATCACACATAGTCACTTCGTTACACGCACTAAGTAACACGACGATAACACAATTCCATCACTGACAACATAGCTACAAAGAATTCAACACAACCGCTCGACACGTCCGCACTGCACCGAGCCACAAACAAGACTGCCCGCTATAATGTCATAACGATCGCACGTTGGTTTTATTACAAAGAGGGGGTGACTCAAATGATACTTTTTAAACCATTGATTAACTAACAAAATAAACCACAGTTAAATAAGTTGTGCGTCTATTACTCGAAGACACTGATTTCCAAATATATTCCTTTCACAGAGAAGAAAGCCCCCTCCTGCCCAGTTCAGAAAAACATTCAGAATCTGAATCGGAAAACAGCCAACGTTCATCCACGGACAGAGACTTCGAGATGGTTGAACCTGACATGGTGGAACCGGCTGACCTTGACCCCGACCCTAAGGTCAACACTTAGGTCAGTGACCTCACTCGTCGCTTACTAAGGTCAGGCGCACTGGGGTACGTGTAATTGCGGACGGGAGAAATTTTGTGTGTATGTTGAGTTTTTAGTCTGATATTTTAATTTGGAATGAGGGTGTTGCCTTGCTCTACATTTAAATGTGTGTAAATCTATATTTTATTGCATACATTGAAGTTGACAAGATAAAATTGTGAATGGCCATTTGTCGGAAAGAAATAAAAATTTGATAATAATTTAGTGATGCTTCTGACAAATTAGTAGCAAGCTATCTCCTAACAACCGGTACCGGTTATTAATTATAATGATAATTATATAACATTTATTTTTATACTTTATCTATTTTTATTGCTAATTTTAAAACCATATTAAGAACACGTTTTGACTCGTCTTTCCTTCAAAAAATTCCTTTGATATTTTTTATTTTGACATTAACAAAGAAAATCTGATTTGACATGGCAACTACCCTATTATAGCACAATTAAATTGATTTGATGCTTGTTGTGCCAGTTTACAATTTTTAGGAATTCATTGATTGAATCAATATGATCGACTTTTGATTTTAAAAAATATGAAAATATATATAATGTGAATTTTTGTCTTGTATATTTTAGTAGATATTTTTCCTATTTCATTTTCCCTTTTAATCTCATATTTCCTGAGTTGTCTAGAATTTATATCGCATTTATTTTCTAAATTGTCTAGTTTTTTTGTCTTCCTTTATTCATAGTCCAAACCTAAAACGCTTTTTCGAGAGCATTTATATTTATTATATTATTTTTATATTTCTATGGACATAGACAATCCCAGTGCGTTCCATAGACCAACTCTTTAGACAACGTGCGCATACCGAAAATTGTAGAAAAGTTAAATTCGAAGGGTAACATTTTCTACATGCAGTATCCGAGTATAATACTTTGAAGTTATTGTATTACATACTGTATAAGGTATGCTAAGATGCTGTTCGAATATTCCAAAATTTGTATGTTCCTTATTGGTAAAGCCCTCAAGGCTTAGGTATTACGGTTAGTGATTTGTGCTATGATTCTCATTATATGATTGGAAAACCATTTTTTAATCAATATGTCTTGATATGATTAAATGATCTGACTAAATTCTTGTGCAAAATAGTTACATCATACGGAATTTTGAAGATTTAAAAGGGCATTTGTTTAAAAATTATCAATTGAAAAAGTACTGTAAAGAGTTGACCAATCGTATAGTGCGAACGCAAAGCGTACATACAATACCCATATCTAAAAGATTTTTGATGTTGAACATCGTTAGGGAAAGTTAAAACCTTAGGATAAATGGTTTTCTTTTTAATTTATGGGTAACTAAAGAGCGCTTCTTGATGTGAAACAAATTTATTTGTAATAGTCCTTTAGAAAAATATGACTACAATCATGTCTGCTATCGCCTATATGTTTTGTTTTGTCCTATGATTGGTGCTGTTTAATTTACAAAAGGGAATTTCGACCTTTTGCTATTGGGTTTAGGCTCAATTTTGCCGCTTTAGATGGCACTTTCACAGATTCTAATTTATACATTGATTTCATGTGATTATATAATTATTTTACCTACATATTATATTTTCCGAATTGTAACTTTTTATTTTTGAAGTTATGGCATAAATTCTTTGTTTTTCAACATCGCTAAATTGCAGTGTTGATGTAATGTGCTATCTTAGATGTTAAATCAGTTGTTGGTTATTGTACATCTATGACATCGTCTTGTAAATACATAATCATATAGATCTAATCGGTGTTCCGACTGTATGTCAATCGACGTAATTAAATAAAACAATTCACTTTTAATAAGATTTTTATTTAAAAAACCCAAAACACAATAAATCGTAGATTCAATATTTTTCACAACTTTTTTTTATCATTTTTTTAACTTACAGAAATATCTTAGTTTAGTATTCTATTAATATTTTAAATGTCAAAATTATTATGTGTCGTTGTCTGTCCGTAAAATCCAGAATTAATCCGTATTTTACGCACTTGTGTCAAAACACGATTTACGGTTTCACTGTATTTGTAACCTAAATACTAGATAAATCATTTAGATGATCATTAACTACTACATATTCAAATATAACTGGACCTAGCACAAATCTTATATTTATGGATTGCAGTCTGGCTGCGACCACGATGAATGCAACTTCAGTCGAAACGTCAGCCGCAACAAATAAAGGTTCGTGCTAGGTTTAAAAATAAGCTAAATCTCACAAGTTGCCACGTCTCTCTTGCTCAATTTCTAAAGATTCGAACAGAGTCTTGAAATTACCAGCTCCGAATCCCTGTAAAAGAAATGATAAGGTTACTATAGTTTGTTATCTGTGATATGGTCAGGGCTGTCTATAAATCTATTGGAGATCTTGGGCACATTAGTATAAGCCCTGTAGGGTAATGTTAATCACATCTAGGTCACCATTTTAGCGATTAGGGCGACCCGACAAAATCAAAATCAAAAATTCTTTATTGAAACTTAAGACTTCAAAGAAGGCTCTTTTTCACGTCAAAAACGAATTATTATGTCTCAAAGCTACAAACTACTAGCATTTCGGGACGATCATTGCTGAGAAGAAATGCCGAAAGAAACTCATGAAACAATGGTCGCCTAAAACTTTGGTCTTTCGATTACTCTGCGACGAGCTACACGTTATATCGGATACAAAATTATATGAAAACCGTTGAGAATGGTCTCTTGTAACGTCGATATCTGCGTAAGGTTGAGGGGAAAGAGCGGCGAGTGGGGAGTGGCTTTGCGTCGTCTGGGATTCTCGACAGATTTTAAGTCAAACTGTTAACAAATTGGTTGCACTCTTTCGTCTTAAAAGAGCTAAAAAGAGATAGACATATTGTCACAACAACTCCACAAAAACGCAAAAAAGTTATTACGAGAAGCGGCTTTCTACAAAGGAACGCAGACTGTCGCAAACTTAAGGGGCCGCGTTTTGGATTATTTCTGATTTATTTTGAAGCCTTTTTTTAAATCATCTGGAATGCTAAGTTAAAAATATCGAAAGAAATTAGGTGATATTTGATTTAAACAATAATTACTGGTGGTAATCGCATCAGGCTAATAGTATTCTATTTTTAATACTTATGGTAATGGCTGAAACGGTGGTGGCCGACTGGTGGGGCGCCCGCCTGTGGATGCAAAATCCCAGGTTCGAATCCTGCCCGGGCTACATGGCTTTGTATACCAATCTGACTCATGTTAGTTTTCATCGACCACCACTTGCTTCCGGTGAAGGAAAACATCGTGAGGAAACCTGCACTCTGGTTGATGATAATCAGCTAGTGTGTGAAATGGAGAAGGCAATGGCAAACCACTCCATTAAAATTGCAAAGAGAGTCGTTGTGTGTGTTTCATTCCATATAATGACCACAACCTCAGTCATGAGGAAATACGGCTAAAGAGAGAGATGGTAATGGCTAAGAATCTATAATAATGACGATTAGTGTGTTGCAAAAGGCAATACCAGTTTTAAAAACAAATTAATGTGTTATTTTGTAATCAGTGATATAAACTTCACCTAAATAAAATAATAAACCAAACAATACGATGAAATAAAATATTAGGTAACCATGGATTACATCCCCTTAAGCTAGCTGCGACCTGCGGCCTCCGTTAACTATACCGAGACTTAGGGGTGTAGTAATGTTTATTATTAGTTATATCGAAGCTTTTATTTTATTTTTTGGTAGGTAAAATTTGTTTTGTGGTAGTTTCAAGGGGTGTATTTCCATCAATCTAGAAACCTTAGAAAATCTATAAAATATACTTTAAATACTTTACTATACAAAGATAAACGTATACACAACATCTTATAAAAAACCAAAAACATTATTAAAAATGCTACTTTTAACCGACTTCAAAAAAGGAGGTTCTCAGTTTTGACCTGGATTTTTGTATGTATGTTTGTCCGCGATTATCTTGCGTTTGGCTGTACCGATTTTGATGCGGTTTTTAGAAAATCATTTTAATGCAACGCAATAGAGTTATATTTATATATCGATTAGCTTATACCCACGGCTTTGCCCGACAAAATTGTACACCAAAGCTTTCCTTTATTATGACATGACCCACCCAGTCCATTAGTATAAACCGCATAAACATCTGTTCAGTAGTTTTTGAGTTTATCGCGAGCAGACAGACGGTAGTTTGTAAGTACCTGCCAAGAAAGACAAAATATCGATATATCGATGTTTTGTTTTCGTGTTTGCATACATCCCTAAGCCGGCGTCTATCAAGGTGCTGCAAGGTGCTGCAAGGTGCCGCCAGTCGCAGCGACCAGCTACACTCGACAGCACCCTGCAGCACTTTGATTAACGCCGCTATAAGTTGAACTGTTGACATATTGGATGTACTCTTTCTTCATATGCACTAAATGCTGTGCTAAAAAGAGACAGATATATCACACACATTATCACTACAACTCAGTGTAGTCGCGTGCTGCAAACTCTTGCGGCTTAAAGGCGGTCTCGTGATAATCGGTGTGCTGTCGTGTGCTGTTAAAGTCGACGTATTCGCCAGACCCTACCTTAAGGAAGGGAAGATTCAATGTCAATGTGAACATGCTCGAACCTCTCTGATTTTGGAAACTAGCTCAAGGGTGATACCGTGTGTCTGTTTATTTTGGCTTGCTGACACGGAATACACTCATTAGGCTTGCTGACTGGGAATACACACAATTAGTCTGCCACCATCTAACACCTAGCCTGGCGGGAAAATAAAGCCCCTCATACAAAGGGCCCTGGGCACATGCCTAAAAGAGGGACCTGGATAAGGGGTAGCCGTGACGAATTAACTTTTAATGTCTTGCATATACATGCTAAACCATAGAGTTCGATTTTTTTTTATTTCCCTTAGAGACAGACAGCTAAGGAAGCGGGATGTCAGATATGGTTTTTGGTGAAGGACAGGTAATATCTTCTGCGAGGCTCATTTTTGTCAAGTTTGACATTTTTGGTGTGTTTAAGTTCCCTAGAATTTGTGAACAATCTGTAAAAAAAATTTGGAGTTCACTATTATGAACGTTTTTGGGCTTTATTTGACAATCAAGAACTATTTTTGTTTTGTCCTAAACTAACTTATCGCACACTGAAATTAGACTCATATTTTATAGGAACACCAAAACTACTTACATTATGATTCCTCCTCTGTATAACCTCTATGAACAACGTCGGCCTATCCTGCGTGTTTTTCGAGAAGATCTGCAGCAAGTAGCCGTCGTCATCGTAATCTATTAGGATGTTGAGTTTCTCTAACACGTCGATACTCTCGGCCACTCGCACTTTGCTGTGCGCTAATTGTTCCCGGATCAGCTTGTAGTATTTTGACGGTATTGATAGGAATTCCACGCCGCGGGCGCGGAGGTTTGCGATCTGGGAAAATGATACATGTCTTTCAGTGTGGTCACGCAAGACAAGACTATAGATTCGCCATGCAAGGATGGACTAAAGGTGTGCCATGCAAGCCTTCGGATTCGGGAGGGGAACGGGTCACGTGGTTCGAGTGCGTGAGTCTATACTCAAAATAAATATGGTACATAACAGTACGGCTTATTTTACCTATAAGAAACAATATATTATTATACCAATAACGTCCCAGTGGGGAGGGCATTTGCCCTTCTGCCCTCTGCTAGTACTTATATTAATTCTGTGCCTCTGCTCTATGCTCTGTTCGGTGGCCGAGTAGCAGAGCAACCGCCTGTGGCTGCAAAAGTTCCAGGTTCAATTCCTGCCCGTGCTACATGAGTTTGTATAGGTACTAATCTGATACATGTACCATGTACATTCTGGTTGATGATTATCAGCTAGTGTGTGATATGGAGAAGGCAATGGCAATCCACTCCATTAACATTGCAAAGATAATCTTTGTGTGTGTTTCATTCCATATCATGACCATGACCGTCAGTCACGAGGAATATGACTAAGGAGAAGGACTTGTTAGTAAAACAGGTACGTACCGCTGTAATGATATCCTCAGTGTTGATAGCGATGTGCTGCACTCCAGCGCCGCCATGATACTCCACGTACTCCTGGATTTGGCTCTTCTTCTTGCCCGGAGCTGGTTCGTTGATGGGCATCTTGACGTTCTCCTCATAGTTGGCCATGACCACTGACCGCAGGGCCGAGTACTCGGTGCACACTTGTTTATCGTCTACTGACCAGAATCTGAAACAAGAAACGATTTTTAAGAAATTTTAATCAAAATTTACTAAACTCTTAAGAATAAATATAGGTAATATAAGCGGTGGTGGCCGAGTGGTAGGGCGCCCGCCTGTGGATGCAAAATCCCAGGTTCGAATCCTGCCCGGGCTACATGAGTTTGTATAGTACCAATCTGAAGGAAAAACCATCGTGAGGAAACCTGCACTCTGGTTGATGATTATCAGCTAGTGTGTGAAATAGAGAAGGCAATGGCAAACCACTCCATTAAATTGCTAAGAAAGTCGTTGTGTGTGTTTCATTCCATATAATGACCACGACCCTCAGTCATGAGGAAATACGACTAAAGAGAGAGAATCAAAATTTAAGTTTTTTTTTGTTTCTGAAAGATTTCTAAACCAAAAAGAGATTATTTTTGAAATTTTCAATCAAATTCAAAGTTTATTTTACCCGTGCGTGCATATTGAAGGCTATTGAATAGATTGTCCGAACAGATCAAATCACTGATGGAAACCTCACATCTGTTGCTTTAACATCCTCTGTGATTCGGTCAAATTCCTAAGAGATTTCCTGTTTTTATAATTTTCCTGCGAAATATACAATACCAAATAGGCACTCCAAAATATCTACAGATAGACTGACACTGCCAGTCCACTGAAGGCCTGTGCCCCCAGCCCAGCAGTAGGGATATTAATATGGCCGATGATAATGATGAAAGAAGAATTTATTTATATTATTTTGAACACAGTAGCAGCTTAATAAGCTGATGCGTGTGTATCTTACAGTTTGGATATTTTGTCTAATCTGTTTTTAAAGCTGTTGACACAATCCTCCATTAATAGTGGATGATTACCTGTGGAACTGCAGACACCTCTCGTACCAGGAGGCGGCAGTCTCCATCTCGTTGTCGGGTTGGTTGCCTACTACGTGATCTATAAAGTTGATCTCCACCTTAGGCCTGCGAAAAGAGAGGAAGTCAGAGAGTTTTTGGTGAAAGTCTCTGAGAAGTCAGAATCAAAGGTAGATAAGTAGTTCATTTTTGTCACTATTTTATTTTGAGTATGTTTCTATACAAGAAACTTTGATTAACCATACAAAAAAATGAACCCTAAGCAATGTCGAAACAAAAACGTCCGATCGTCGTTGTAAGAGATTACCTACCTATAGATAAAATAACTAAGAAACGTCACTCTTATTCAGCATGCACATGGAGAGTTAAGTAGGTATTCCTCAAAGCGCGTGGTTATAAGGTTTGTATGTAATGCTTACAGGTATTTATTTATGGGATCCTTGTCCACCAACTGGTATCCAGGTAAGAATGGCCCGCTGTACCTCGATCTGTCCACCAGGGTGTGAGTATTGTCTCCATACTGCGAAATAAATAAATAATTAAACAAGTTGAAAAAGAATGTTTAGAAAAATAACCAATCAATACAAATATAATAGAGCTGAAGAGGCTGTCCAAATCCTGAAATTCTCTCGAGAGCGAAGCTGCGGTGAAAGCTAGTATTTAATAAATATCATTTTTATTATATTTGACTGCTGTCTCGCTAGATTGCTGTATCAGATGCGATTGTTTTATAAATAAAAATCAGCCTACCTGGGAAAGGTGTCAGGAAGGCGCCGCCCTATCGGGCGGCCCAAAAATCGCTGGAGAGACACTGTGGAGGCTTATCTGCGTGAGCTGATAACTGGCGAGCCACAGCGCAGAATAGAAGTATTTGGCGCTCTCTCATTTCGGAGGCCAATATCTACTTTGAGGTCACTGAGCGGAGTAGTATACCTACATGAAAATACTCACAGTCTTCAAAGTAGCCATCCTGACCACTCCGAACTGGTCTCTCTCTTCCCACACGTCCCTTACGACCACAGCTCCCTGCTTTCTGGCGTACGCCACTATATAATCCAGGTTCTCCACATGGAATGCCACGTCTTTCACGAAGTCTCCGTGGTAAGCCACCTCGTTGGTGAACTCTGACTCTTCAGGGTCGTACTGGGCTTGGAATACGAACACTATCTAAAAGGAAAATAAGTAAGTAAAAATACAATACTTTATTGCACCAACAAAACATTGTTGTGACTTAAAATATCAGGTAATGCATTCAATAGGTGGCCTTATCGCAAGTGCAATCTCTTCCAGGCAACCTTAAATGAAATGTATCTACAGTAATACAGGGACAGCGACCGAGTAGCTAAACCACCAGCCCGCTGGTCAGATGACACAGTGAGAGGTTGCTAGCCTATATGAGAATAATTCCTAGTTTGAAGCCCTTTCCCTTAATTAACTTTTATACAATCTGCTCGGGAAGAGAGCAGGAGGAAAAATGTCATGTCATTTCACTAGCTGTCGCTATTTCATTACGGTATCTACGGGAAAATTAATAAAAAATAAAAAACATTCTTCGTATTATTTTTCGTACGCTGTCGCTTCTTCTAAATCCAATTTAATTAAAAGTAATAAGTGTAAAGGAAGCGAGACAGATCTGCAAGGATCGTAGCAAGTGGAAATCGCTAGTCTCTGCCTACGCCCACTGGGAAAAGGCGTGATAATTTGTATGTAGGTATGTTAATTAAATAAGATTTAGAAGGAGTTCGTATAATACCTTGTTCATCCTGACGGCGTGTGAGGCTATCTTCCGGGAGCCTGTCTCCAGTCCTGAGAAGGCGAGAGGCTCAAAGCCAAACCGGGTCACGTAGTAACTCGCTGCCTACGAAAATGTTTCTATAGGTAATATGGTATTTTACCACGAAGTACATTTTACTAATTTCTTATACCAACAAAAAAAACAGTTTGTTATAAAACTTGTGTATGATGAATATATTAAAAATGAATAACTTAAAATCATCAAATGAGTGGTCTTACAAAATTATTGAATTAAGATTCGATTGATTATTTAAGATTTTAAATTTTCGAAAGAAATTTAAAGGTGTTTTTATAATAAAATGTTCAGGACAAAAAGTCCAATATAGAACACATTTTCACTTATTTTTATCATCAAATTTAACAACCTATTAAGTGGAAGTCAAAATAAAACTTACTTGTTTTGCGTTGGAGACCCAGAATGTGAGATGGTCAAAAGCGAGGAATTTTCCATTTTCTGGTTTTCTTCCTTTATCCGTATATGAAGTCTAAAAGACAAGCAGTATTCTTAAAAATATGGTTTTAATAGTGCCTGTAGCTTTTACAAAAGCCTAATCCAAGATAAAAATTTAGTTTAAAAGGAATTAAAATTGTTACCTATCTGCCAACAAACAATTTTAACTTGGCATACCTAATGAAGCAATGCGTAAAATCTGATTTAGGTGCCTACTTCGTCCTACACCATTGTACATTATTGTATCTCTCTCATATAATTAAATTGTCGTTATACATTACTTTGGTACCTACTTTTTATACAAAAATATTTCTGGCAAATATAATAGCATGACTTACCATTTTGAAAATGAAAAGGTTTTAGAAAATATTTTAAATTAAATTAAGTTGTTTTTGACACAAGCTCACGCGCGTTGGTATCGTACGTTATTCCAGAATCTAGTTTGACGCCTTTGGTTTTATATTCCAACAGAAATCTGGTATTCATAATAACATTTTGCGTTTAATAATAACGCTGGATAATGCTGTGTTCACACACGTTGATGTCGTCTTTTTCTCGTATTAATAATAATAATTATTTCGGACTAGTCCATATTAGGTACAATTAATATTTTATTTATTAATTTAAACTTTATTGCACAAAAATACATAATATGTAATTAAGTACAATGGGCGGACTTAATGCAAAAGCATTTTCTACCAGTCTACCTTAGGGTCATGCAGAGAACATTAAGTGGGTCCAAATGAGTAAACTTAAAATAAACTTTTAATTGACTATATGTATAATAAAATACATACACAAAAATAAATACATAGGTATAATAAATATATATCTCTTCTCTTTAGTCGTATTTCCTCATGACTGAGGGTCGTGGTCATTATATGGAATGAAACACACACAACGACTCTCATGGCAATTTTAATGGAGTGGTTTGCCATTGCCTTCTCCATTTCACACACTAGCTGATAATTATCAACCAGAGTGCAGGTTTCCTCACGATGTTTTCCTTCACCGGAAGCCAGTGGTGGTCGATGAAAACTAACATGAGTCAGATTGGTATACAAACTCATGTAGCCCGGGCAGGATTCGAACCTGGGATTTTGTATCCACAGGCGGGCGCCCTACCACTCGGCCACCACCGCTTCGTAAAGCGGCGATAACATGTGAATACATAACATATAAATAAGTATACACATGCAGCATGACTCAAATTAATCCATTAAGTATTCCCTTGTGATTCTGTCAGGTAAAGTTATAGACAAGAGACTTAAAAAAAGCACGGCTGGGAGCTCTTCGTAATATTCGTTGATCTATACCTAAAATGATAAATAAGTATGGTCTAAGTAGCTTTTCCAGGCTGGTAGGATGGGAGTCCAGGGATAATTCTTTGATTTAAATCGTAGCCCATACTTAGGACTCTACGTGATAGGATACCTATTCATATCATTCATTAATTATGCCAGCATCAAATCTTCTTCGTTTTAATGACTAATCTGCTACAGCCAACCCGTAGATTGCAATAAACCTCTTATTCCAGGGATGCGACCATCCTTCACCACAACCATGAAGCAAGTTTGAAGTAAAGTCACATGTTATCGCCGCTTTACGTCCAAGCAGAACCACGAGGCTATCAACAAGAGCCGAGCCTCCAATGCACTGTGGGGCCAAATTTCTAATTAGAATCGTGGAACAACACGTAGCACTAAATTACGCAAAATTGAATCTACTGCTTGTTTGAATACTTTTTTGGGAAACAAACGAACATTGCTCATGTTCAATTTAAATTATTAATTTCTAAAGAACTAGGTACCCACTTTCTAGTATGTATTTAAAAATATATTTTCTTTTTGAACTCCTTTTAGTAGTTGAACGAAAGCTAGCCATTAATAAAAATGGAATCAAAATTATAACTAATAATTTTGCCTGTAAAGAAATAAATATTTTACAGAGAGTCTCATAGCGAAAACACATCTACAGCAATCAAATTAAATACTCTTCAAGTATATCTTACGTATCTAATCTTCTACTACTACCTACTAGGCTATGTGCTTCGTATTTTTACTATTTTGTCCACACAAACAGTCTACCAGCCCACTGTTGCCACAGATATCAATAAACAATATGCAAATGTAAAAAACAGGTAGTGACCACCTCGCGCGGACACAGGCGGGGTGGCGTGGCGTCATCTCATATCACAGACATTGTCTGTGTCTCAAATACTGACCTAGCAGCACAGATAGACAGACAACCGTAGGCTAAAGGGCTCTATCACGGTTATTTATTCTGTGGATCTATGTTCCTATTGGTGCAAAGAAATGCCTTAGCGTTCTAGGTGAATGCTGTAGAAAACTACAAGGCCAGGCTGATTTATTTTCAGGATTTGATGACATGATCGATCTTTTACTGACAAATGTACAGTTTAAAATGAAATCTATTAGTAAATGCGCTATATTATTAATACATATTTAATAAACAATTTATTTGTTTGTGTTTTTGAACATGGCTCTAACGATGGGAAACTTGGGACGATATAAATATTGGTTGGTAACTCTGTTCAAAATGATTTATCTGTTCTTCTCTGTGGATAATCTTCGTTGTTACATTACTCTCTTACATTATCTCTAACTAAACTGAATGTGTCTTTAAATCAACAGATTATTTTTTTTAGATAAGTTGTTGAAAAAACTAACATCCTCTAACACCTCTATTCTTTTTTAAATACAATTCCGTGCCTCCGCGTATATTTTGTTTCGTTTAAAACTCAAAGCAGTCTCTACCCCACGTTAGTTGCCTCTCGGATCCGGTCCAGAGAGGTTGCTGGTTTTACATATTTCACAACATTGCGCAATTTATTTATAAGAGAATATTCCATTGGCTATGGAATCTGGAAAGGTTGATATGACACGTATTTAAAAATAAAACATGTTAAGTACCTACTAACATGCTTCTGAGTAAGATGTTTCAATATTAATTTTAAGAATTTTGAGGTGAAAAAAGAAATTCATGCTGGCGAAGCCAAGTGTTAAAAGGTTAAAAATAAAACACAAGCGTTATCCATTTTTAGAGAGATTCTTATTTAAACAAATATATATTTTTTATCTATTTTAGTTTATTATAGTAGAAAATTCACTTAACTACTAAGATTATGAGTATATTCATTCCTTAGATGTTTATATTCATTCTTAATTTTACGTTGTTGATTTTTAAGCTTCAGCTTTCGGTTTAACATCGTCGTTTTTTTCTTGGTCCTTCTTATCTTCCTGAATGCTGGTGTTTGAAGACTCCAAACGCTCTATGGCTTCAAAAACCCACTTGTAGTTCATGGCACCAAAACCCTGTCAAAAATATACATCTGTAGATACAGGGTTATTTTGAAACCATTGTCCAAATTTTCGCAGCAGATTTGGTTGATGAAATTGAGCAAGTTTCCAAAAAAATTTATATGTCAAAAAATGAAAAAAAATTTTGCTTCCCATACAAATTGGTCGCTCAGCTGATGGGACTTAGTATGAAAAGTTGAAATTTTATGTCATTCTTTTACTATAAATTTCTTTCGGACGTACCTAGTTGTATTCCAAGTACTGAGCATATTGTAAAAATTTGGCCAGTAGTTACAAAATAACCCTGAATAGCTCTGTATCTGTGTTTTTATAGCAACCAACACTAATGTTTTCAGTGACAGGGGAGGATTTAGGGGGAGATCGTGGGGCCCTGGGACCTTCTTAGTAAGACCTTCTTATAAACATACATACATAGAATCACGTCTTTATCCCTAATAATAACGTCTTCTTATATTATTTTTCCTATACCCAAATAAATTAATCCCAGCACTGTTCCCGGGGTTATTTTAAGTATATACCACGCACTCAACCATGTGACTCCCCCTGACTCGAATGCTGGATCCGCCTTCATTCAGTAGTCGTGTGCGTGTATTTACTAAGGAATTGATAGTGCCACGCGCAGAAAAACGTGCGTAAATAGCAAACAAGTAAACAAAAACAAACCATTGATTTTATGCGTAAATTACACGCCATGGTAAACAAATGTTGTTTATACGAGATCTATAAAATACGTAACTGTTTGTTTGTAAAAATAGCCTAAGTATAATATGCTAACTACTCTCTGAATTATATTACTTAATAGAAATTTAAGATTGAAAATATTCTTCCTTTCATTCTCCATCCTCTATATCAACTTTTTCTATATCAACTTGCATCGCGCGCGGCCTAATGTCCCGCTATATCCATACAAAGCTTGATTAAAATCGTTTCAATGGTTTAGTCATTAAAAGGTAACAGAAGAATTCATGTAGGCCAAAATAACAACTTTAATAAAAAATATGTTTTCACTTGATAAGTGAAATAGTAGATTTTACAACAAGTGCACAAAACGAATCATTTTTATCCGAGACTTTTAGCAGCCCGAGCCGAAGGCGAGGGTTGATAGTAATGTCTAGGATAAAAATCGTTTTGTGGACGAGTTATAAACTCTGCTTTTCACTTCGATTGCGAGGAAATAAATCAAATTAAAGAAATTAATAAACGCACGAAAAAGCATGAGCTGTTTCCCGCCGTTTTATTTTTTTAAATCTTACGACATTGATAGGCTTGGGCTGCAGACCTATACAGCCTACTATTAAATTAATTTTGTAATAATATTCTTAAATTAATTAAATAACATACTGTACTTGAAATTAAATTTTAATATCTTTTATGTTTCAAAAAACACATAAGGCAAAAAAAATAAAAGTAAATATTATAAAATAACAAATTCTATCTTTGAACTTTTTATCGTGTTTGGCTGTATGGCTCATTTTCTATGCCTTAATATAGATACATTTATGAGTAGATACGTTAATGCCCTTTGCACAAAATTCGATTTTGTGCAGCCTATATCCTGCACAAATAAGCACTTTCAGAGCATGAGAAGTGAAAACATATTTTGTAAGAGCATGATTGCTCTGAAAGTGCTTATTTGTGACAAAATCGAATTTTGTCGTTAACGTAGGTATCTACCCATAAATGTATCTATATTAAGGCAAAGAAAATGAGCCATACAGCCAAACACAATAAGTTCATAGATAGAATTTGTTGTTTTATAATATTTACTTTAATTTATTTGCCTTATGTGTTTTTTAAGACATAAAAGTTATTAAAATTTAAATTCAAGTGCGGTAGGTTATTTAATTAATTTAAGAAAATTATTATTACAAAATGAATTTAATAGTAGGCTGTATAGGTCTGCAGCCCAATACTAATATCAATATCGTAAGACTTTAAAAAATAAAGTGGCGGGTAACAGCTCTCGTTTTTTCGTGCGTTTACTGTTTTATTTCCTCGCAATCGAAGTGAAAAGCAGAGTTTATAACTCGTCCACAAAACGATTTTTATCCTCGACATTGCAAACAAAATGGTTCGTTTTGTATACTTGTTGTAAAATCTACTATTATATCTTTCTTATTAATTTTGCTGACGGTACTTACTCTATGGTTCTTCCTCTGCAATATCTCAATGAACACCGTAGGCCTAGCCTGCACATGCCTGGTGAACGCCTGCATCATGTACCCTCTCTCGTCAAAATCTATCAGGATCTGGTTCTCTTGCAACGCGTCGATCCCTTCGCTCACTTTCAGAGATGAGGATTGCAGCTTCTCCCTGATCAGGTCGTAGTAGGTGGAAGGCCAGGTCAGGATGTCTGCACCGCGGGCCTTGAGGTTCTTCATCTGATGATGATAATAAAATAAGAAACCTTGTATAATTTTTTTTTAGTTCAATGTTGACAAATGTTTGTGAAAAATTGGTCTTTTGCTAGATTTTATGGGTCTTCCCAAAGGTTACACGAAAGGTATCTAATAGTATAAGTATATCCTTATTTTACCTTCCGTGGTAGTTTCGAAGATGCTACGAAAGGTATGTATGTATGGTGCCTTACGAAGTATCTGCCTAAATATACCTACACTAGCTTTTGCCTGCGACTTTGTCCGCGTAGATTGTTTTAATAGGTATCATTAGGTTCTAAGCGGCGTTTCAAAATTTAATTTAGACCTTCCGCAAAACAAAACCACATCAAAATGTTTAAGTATATAATGTGTACTTTACTTTTTATGTTGGTTACTATGTTATTTACATATTATAATTTTTTTTCTAAGTTTACAACACGCTCGCACCAAAAAATTCAGATTTCTATGCTCACCCTTTCTTACCTTTCTCGAGTCTACTGGAATCTCTTTCTTTAGAAAAAGCCGCTTTAGAAAAAGGCTTTTTCTTTCAATTCAATTGAATTAGTAAGTACATTACCGTAGTGACGATGTCATCGGTGTATAGGGCTATATGTTCCACCCCAGACGTGCCTAGCGCCTTTACAAATTCGCTGGCTTTGCTTGTCGGTCGAATACCTTTCGCTGCTTCATTCAGTGATAGCTGGAACAAGCAATTTTCAAAAACTTTAGTTTTGGTACATCGATCAAAAAATCTTAGTACCGTCAAGATGAAGCCATGTCAGGTGCTTTGAGGCGACTTGAAAAAGATCTACGTAACATATATCTCTATCGATAATCCATTCGATAATCTATGTGTTGGCGCTGAAGCCTGGGTTAGGTGTTTCGGACTGTAATTATATACATAGATGCTGAACTTTGATTATTTACTCTTGTGCTGAACTTTCATTAAATATTCAAAGGTGCTGAATAGACTTTATTTCCTTTTTACAATGGTTACAACGTTACAAGTTATATCTTCTGAATGGCTCGTAGGTGAGCAAAGATGGAATCGCTTAAGTTGGCTGTGTTTTCTTCCACGCACATCGTATCTCCAGCATCCGGTCCGGTGTTGCCAGGCTTCGGTCGCAACACCATGCCATTATCAGGAGAGCTAATCCTTGCAAATCAATTGTGGCCTAGGGAAAGACGTTGACAAACTGCTGTGCAGATTGGTTATGCATTTACTCTCTCTCTCTCTCTCTCAGCCGAACGACGTCCACTGCTGGACAAAGGCCTCCCCCAAGGATTTTCACAACGACCGGTCCTGCGCTGCCCGCATCCATGCGCATCCCGCGACCTTCACCAGGTCGTCGGTCCACCGAGTGGGAGGCCTGCCATCACTACGTTTTCCGGTTCGTGGTCGCCACTCGAGACCGTTCTGCCCCAACGCCTATCTGTTCTTCGAGCTATGTGCCCCGCCCACTGCCACGATTCTGCGGGCTATGTCGGTTACTTTAGTTCTCCTGCATGCATTGCATTCAATGATTGCATGCATTTACTATTACGTAAAAAAAACTCTATAGTTACTTACAAGTACTGTCTCATCAGAGTTGATCACCGAGTTCGAGTTGATGCTACTCCAAGGCACCAGGTCATGCTTGTAGTCCACACACCAGAATCTGGGGAAAGACCATTTTGGAGTGGGTGAGTGGATAATGAGAGTGAAGTGCCACATTTTTTAGACCTTCGTTTGGGGCCTGTGGCAAATTCAGCTCACACCCTCCCGACCCTCCCTACAAGATGACGAAGAAGAAATGGTCATCCTCCCAGTGCTTGATGACAGTGCCCTTTCCGACTGGGATCTACCTGAAGGGCCCAAGAGGCCTGTTGACAAAATTTGGAAATTCGTGTAAAACTATAGCTTAGTATCTATTTTACCCCAAAAATATAATATTTTTAGAAAAATAGGCCTTTTACGTATGTATTTTGCGTTTTTATAAATGAATTTAAAATTGACATTTAAAAAGGCCAACACTGTCATGGCGTCTTAAATGACGTCACGCCTTGCGAAACAGTCGATTTTGTTTATGTCAGTCAAGGAGATTTTTTAATAAATAATGGATTCCTCTTATTATAAATACTGTTTCGTGCCTCAGTGTCATAGCACAACGATAAAAACGCCAAACAAACTATTCATATACGTTCCAAACAAGAAACAAATACGAAGAAAGTGGTTAGAAATGGCAAGGAGGCAAGATACTCATAGTTTATCAACTTGGTATTTCTAACTTTGTATTCGCTAACCTTAAAATCAGTTAATTACAGTAGGTAAATGCGACTCTCTGGCTGGTAATTGCTAATTAAATAAAACTTTATTTGTTTTTCACATTTTACCCCAAAAATATAATATTTTTAGAAAAATAGGCCTTTTACGTATGTATTTTGCGTTTTTATAAATGAATTTAAAATTGACATTTAAAAAGGCCAACACTGTCATGGCGTCTTAAATGACGTCACGCCTTGCGAAACAGTCGATTTTGTTTATGTCAGTCAAGGAGATTTTTTAATAAATAATGGATTCCTCTTATTATAAATACTGTTTCGTGCCTCAGTGTCATAGCACAACGATAAAAACGCCAAACAAACTATTCATATACGTTCCAAACAAGAAACAAATACGAAGAAAGTGGTTAGAAATGGCAAGGAGGCAAGATACTCATAGTTTATCAACTTGGTATTTCTAACTTTGTATTCGCTAACCTTAAAATCAGTTAATTACAGTAGGTAAATGCGACTCTCTGGCTGGTAATTGCTAATTAAATAAAACTTTATTTGTTTTTCACATTATACTTACATAGAAGTTATAATATTGCGGAATCCCGATGAGCAAAAGTCGGTGTTCAATCCGAAATTTTTTCCAAGCATAACATCGTGAATTTTGGGCATATTACTGCTGTAAATCCTGATTCCATGGTGTCTTTAAGATTAAACTTCAAACAAACTATCAATTTAACAATAACTGCTAAAATACGAAAAGCGTATAAAAATAATCTGTTCATTTTATACGAAAATGACAGCTACAACATGATGTTTTGCGAGGCGTGACGTCACGCTTCTCTGATTGGTGTTTAATGTCACGTGATTGAATGCCTCATTTTACCGATTTTATTTTCCAAAAATATGATTAATCTTATATTATTTTAATAAAAATAATGTTTTTTTGTTTACTACATATCATGATTAATCATTATAAACTCTAAGCCACCCGATTTATTCTTAGTGGAAACAGGCCTATTTACGGTGCTCGTGTAGCCCGAGGGCCCCTGGTAAATTGATATGGCTGTTTTGGCAGTAGCTTAGCTACGCCCCTGAATTTTATATCAATGGAATGAGGGTTATTGCATGGAAGTAATAAGGTTGTACAAAGTACTTACTACTTCCATGGGTTATTGTATTTCCGCTCACTAGTTGTCTGACAGTACAATACAATACTGTCATCAGTTGTCAAATTCGAATGACATTATTGTAGAAGCTCCAAGTAGTAATGGAAAAACAGAGAACCTGTATTATAATAAGGGTCATTATAATACAGGTTGATTTTTAAATTTAAATTTATAAGATCGAATCCAAATCGGATATTTATAAACGTGAATGTACCTCTGCATGTTGAGATTCTTTTCATACCAGGCGACAGATTCCTCCAGCGTCCCGTCTGCCATGTTTCCTTCCACGTGGTCGATGAACTTTAGGTTTGTTGGGGGCCTGGACGATGAAAATAATGTCAAAAATAATATGATACTTTAGGCATTATATTAAATTTATCCATGCTATTATTATAAATCTGTTTGTCTGTGTTGTGTGTGGTCCGATTTTGATGAAATTTGGTCTGGGGATAGTTGAAGACCCGTGGCCCCATAGACAGAAAAAAATGTTTCTTACAACTTTATGGATCAAACATAGGCTACTTTTTCAAAATTAAACGTCAAAGGGAGCTGCTATTGGGATATTGATAATTCGTTTAAGTTGACAACTAGTTAACTAAATTCTGTGCATTTCCCTACTTACAGTAAGGCATTTATAGCGTCCTCCTCCACCGCTTTGAATCCCGGTAGAAAAATCCCGGAATATTTGGTTCGGTCGATCAAGGTGTGCGTGTTGTCACCGTACTGGAATTGATATCATCAATGAGAATGCAGAAAAAAATAATACACAAAAGTAATATAAAAAGCTGGTAATCCAAAGAATAGATACAATACTAAATGAAAATTCATCAAGTTTAAAGGGGATTTTCAAAGAAATGATCACTATGATTAACATTAAACAGCATATCTGACAGAGTCCTTCTCATCTCTTTCCTTTTTGACCCCTTAACGACCTCAGCTGTGTTTTATTCCACATAAAAACACCGGAGGATGGGCAGCAGCATCTTTCCGCGTACTATGACATCACACTGCGATCGCCAACCCGCCTGCCAAGCGTGGCGATTACGGCAAAACCCCCCATTGGGGGAGGCCTTTGTCCAGCAGTGGACGTCTTTCGGCTGAGAGAAGAACGACCTCAGCTCCTTTACCTCTCCCTCTCTCTTATTTTATCTCACCAGCTCGGAAAGTGGTGGTAGATCAGTTGGACTTATGTCCCGATAAGAAAGAAAGACCATATTAATTACAGTTCTCAATACAGCATATGTGACAAATCCTTTCTCATCCCTTCCTCCATAGCCCCCTTCACGATCTCAGCGCCCCCCTTCCGCGCCCTCCGCACCAGCCCAGCAAGTTGTAATATCTTCGAAAGCCTCCTCAGATCTATCACACGCTCAATAAGAAACAAATATCATGATACTTACAGCATATCTGACAAATCCTTCCTCATCCACTCCTCCGTGACCCCTTTCAACATATCAGCAATCGTTGTTGTGGCTGTTACTTGGCTAGACGTTCGATCTATACGTCCAAAAGGACAGAAGTTGTCATCTATAGGTAACAAACTCGATGTGAAAGAAAGAGAATGATACTTACAGTTCTCAAAACAGCATATCTGACAGAGCCATCCTCATCCCCCTCCTCTGTGATCCCCTTCACGACCTCAGCGCCCCCCTCCCGCGCCCTTCGCACCAGCCCTTCCAGGTCGTGGACCACAAACGCCACATCTTTCACAAAGTCTCCGTGAGCTGCTATATCCTGGGCTATGTCACCGCTGGATGTGGTAGGCGATTCGAACACTAGGGTTATCTGGTAAAGAGAGGACAAATTATAAATATCCTGTATATTTTATAATGTGTCCTGAATTTAAAATCACTGGCAAAACTTCTACTATTGGAGATTTCAGAGTCTGTCCCATTCAAAAAGTTAGATAAATCGTTTAATTCTACAAACACATACCAAGATGTTGTGGTCATGTCAATCAAATGGCATGAGTACTTTCACCAATATAAATTTTAACCAGCCCTTACTGTGGTGTTACCTATTATAAGTTGACAGATATTAAAGTTGCTAAGAAGAGTAAGAAGAAGCGGAAGCGGTGGTGACAGAGTGGTTAGGGCGCCGCCCGTCTGATGTAGTTGAAAGCTTCGAGTTAGTTCCCTACATAAGTTTTTGTACCAATCTGACTCATGTATGTTCATAGGCAGGAAAACATCGTGAGGAAGACTGAACTCTAGTTGATGATTATCAGTTAGTGTGTGAAATAGAGAAGGCATAATGGCAAACCACGCCATTACAAGTTTTATTTCACATAATGGCCATGACCCTCAGTCATGAGGAATACGTCTAAAAGGAAGGGGCAAGAGAACTCACCAGGTCTTGTCGTACCGCATGAGACACCACTGGTCTCTCTGCTGTCGCCTCTCGGACAGCTAAAGGTCTGAAGCCCAGTCTCGTCACGAAGTAACTTGCTACCTGAAGATGAGTTTCAAATTATGACTCCGCTACTGAATGTCCAAGTATGAAATGCTAAATGAACTAAAAAACTCACTGATTTTTTTAATATAAGTCTAAGGAAAGAACGTTTGCTTGAAATGTTAGGAGTTCGTATTAGGTAGGTACCTACTTATTTTGAAACTGAGCTTTGAAATAAGTAGTTAATAAATAATTTATTGGTACTAAATAAATACATAATGTGAATAAGAAAAATTAAACTAAAATTAGTAAATATAGAAAGAAAAGTATGTAAAGTATAATTAAATTATAATCTAATATTATTAGTGACTCTTTTTTAAGCCTGTCTGATTTTTTTTCTAAGTATTTTTACCCTACTGCGAGGAAAGGGTACTATTTTTTCATATAAACATTCAGCATAATGATATGCTGGCTAAGCCCTGAGGGAGAGAAGAGGGATACAATCAATTTATAATACTCACCGCTTTAGCATTGCCGACCCAAAAGACGAGGTGGTCGAAATTGAGAACCTTTCCTTCAGTTCTCTTGCTACCGTTTGACTTGCCTTTAGTCATGTTACCTGTTGACAGTTAGGTATGTACAGTCAAGGGTTTGGAGAGGATTTGGTTATAATATAACAATAACCTGTGCGACTGTAGTGTGACTCAAACAATGGATCACCTCCTGGCATGTCCCAACTGCCACTTTTCATGCATCTTGGAGGACCTAAACGAGGCCAAGTACAACGCAATTGCCGTGGCCAGATACTGGTTTCATCTGATCTGATATACCTAGCCATTCCGACTCGAAAAGAAGAAGAAGAAGTCAAGGGTCATAAGTGCAGTCAGCCTCGAATACCTTATTGCTTAGCTTAAAGATCATATTGCCCTGTAGATTTTGACTGGACTTTTGGGTGTTGATTGTACCTACTCTAAAAGTGATGACGTACCGCAAAGAATAAATATGGTGTGTATTTTTTATAGGAAACTTGCTTTCCCACGGGAACAGTGCTTTTTCCCGGGATGAAATGTACCCTATGTCCTTCTCCGTACTTCCAGCTATTGCATGTGAAATTTCAGGAAGATTGGTTCAGTAGATAAAGCGTGAAGAGGTAACAAACAAACAAACTCACTTTCGCATTTATAATATTAGTTAGGATTAAAATAGAAGTTAATTTTGACTTCCTAAATTACACCTTAGTAAATGTGTTCCCAGTTAGGTCCCAGATCCGTTGAAGATAGAAAATAATGTTCTATATATTGATAATAGAGATCAATACTATACCTAAGGTACGTGCATGCTTTTCTGGGTTTTATTCTACCCGCTTATTAAATTTCAATGAAATCCGTCCAGTAGTTTTTACATGAAAGAGTAACAACATCCATTATTACAAACGTTTATATAGGGTAGTATAATTTCATTTTTTTTTGCACAATTTTTTAGTCCTTACCAATATCGGCTTGCTAAGAAGCACAAGCAAACAAATTAACTGAATGTATTTGTTGGTGTATGCCTTATAAATCCAATATTAGTTATTGATAAAACGAAGTAAAAGATCTGTCTATATATGTTTATGTATGTCTGTCTGTTATATTACAGATGTTTACCACCATATCCTAATGGTATTTTATTTTGAAGGCTTTGAAAAATATGTCGATAAGTTTGTTCGAATTATCACAGTAAGTATAATGCAAATTGAATGAAAATGAATTAATTTAGACGTCAAAAGATCTTTTTATTACTACAAGCGGAACTGATGGCGTTAGCTAGTCTATAAGATAGACGTGATAGGATTACAAATATCTTATAAATAGTATATAAACCTGACATTAGTAACAAATTAGACACAATTAAGTAATTAGTTGCTCTAGCTATACAGCAAAGCCTATAAATTACAATAATTGCCTGCAAAATGTATACTGACTGATGTCATAGAAATTGGAATACTAATTCGAATAAGACTACAAGGACCACGTTATTTTATCGCCGCCTGACTTATGCCAAATAGTACCCTGAAACTCCTTAGCTCTTTCATTTGTATTCTATTGAATTATTTTTGGCCATAATCTGAATCACTGTTGTATACGTAAATCTTACCTTTTTTCACTAAATTTAAGTATATGTATTTAACACCAGCACTTACATAAAACAACGTTACAACTGCGTTTTTTTTACTGAAAGTCCATCTATTTATACCAATTTTATCTATCTCATCGATAGATCTGTGGTTTAATAGATGTGATCGATAAAGCTCATAAAAATATTAATTTTTAATTGATCCAGTTATAATTAATTTATAATGAGCGTCTAAACAGACTAGGTCGAAGTCTAAATTAATATCCATGTAGTAAGCATGTTTACATGTTTTTCTCCTTAAAGTTTTCGGAGTACGCAACATCGAAATTATAAAGCGTACAAAAGTAACAGACATTGGTAGAAGGGTTGCTACTCTGAAGTGGAAATGGGCAGGTCACATATGCCGTAGGGAGGACGGAAGATGGGGCCGAAAGTTACTGAACTGGAGAGCGTGGATGGGACGCAGAAAACAAGGCAAACCAGCTGCCCGTTGGAGTGACGTCATCGCCAAAGTTGGAGCCCCATTATGGAAAAGGATTGCACAAGACCAAGTAGCTTGGCGTGCATTAGAGGAGGCTTCTGTCCTGCAGTGGAATAATAATAAATAATATTAATAAAAGCTGCAAAAAAACCCGTACTTAACCCGTTACACGCGTCCTATGGACAGATCCTATCTATGGACCCTGGACATTTTCTATGAACAGAATCCACCCTGGACGCGCCCTTCAATCACGGCATTTGAGATAAAATTGTTTTCTTCCATGCTGGTCTGGGAGCGAAGAAAAAACATAGAATGTGCCAGCTGCTTCTCTTCCCGCGCATATTGTGAAAGTCAATCGAGGGAAAGGGCTTCAAACTGGGGAGTCCTCCACTCATAGGCGATGGGCTAGTAACCTGTCACTATACCTGAATCTCTATTTCATCAATAAGCCCACTATTCAGCTAAGCGTGGTCTTCGAGTTTCAAGACTCTTGGCTCTGCCTACCCCGTAAGGGATAAAGACGTGATTCTATGTATGTATGTATGTTGTTTTACAATAGGCGCACTAACTAAACTAGGACCCATGATATCTTTTGGTCGTTGAAGGATTAATATAGCCTATGATACCCGGGAGTAAAATTTTTAATCGAGATGATGATGATAACGAGCCATGTTATACCTGACACCTTGACACATTTACAGCACTTTAAACAAGGTATTTTAAAGTCAAGAATACCATTTGTTCATGAAGCCTGAAATAAATACTGCAGATCCTGAACGAATATTCTATACAGTTTTGAAAATTTCTGACCGAGCAAAAATTAGGTTTATTTGTACCTACGTCAAATCAGATTGTCTTCAATTTTAATTACTCAAAACTACAGTTATCCTGAATTAAAATAAGTACGAAGTCTTTGAAAAACGTTTTTTTTTCATTTAATCACCTACATAACTAGTATAATCATATATAACATCAGTGACCTTCTAAGGGTTGTTGGTGTCTATGGACTGCGGTGATTACTTACCATCAGGCAACCCGCATGCTCGTTTGCCTACTATTCTATATAAAAAAATACGTATACAAGTAAGTATATTTTATCTAATGATCTGAATAAAAGATCATATCTAATTTATTGCGGATGAAGACGTAATAGTTGTTATAAACAGATACGACATTGAGACAAGTTCCAATGGAAACAACTTCAATTTGTTTTCCTAATTAATGTCATATAAATTACGCAATTGCACAAATATTTAAAAAATATATATTTAATTTTAATTTTATATTATTTATATCTTACAGCTATCATTACAGGCTAACCCAATTCGATAGCTGCTTTCGTAGCTCAAAGTAATAAATGGCAAAGAAAAATGGTCTTGGTGATAACATATTTGATATTACCTATTATTGTTTTTAGGGTTCCGTACCTCAAAAGGTAGAAACGGAACCTTTATAAGATCACTTTGTTGTCCGTCTACAAACTGTTTTCGAGAGTCATTACGAATCGTCTCGCTCGCAGGTTCGACGACTTCCAGCCTCCCGAACAAGCCGGTTTCCGAAAAGGTTTTAGTACCGTAGACCACTTACATACGCTGCGGCAGATTATACAGAAGACTGAGGAGTATAATCAGCCCTTATGCTTGGCGTTTGTGGACTACGAGAAAGCCTTCGATTCGATCGAGACCTGGGCTGTGCTACAGTCTCTCCAACGGTGCCAAATTGACTATCGATATATCGAAGCGCTGAAGTGTTTGTACGAAAACGCCACCATGTCGGTACGTCTCCAGGATCAAGGCTCGAAACCTATCCAGTTGAAGCGAGGGGTGAGACAGGGAGACGTTATATCTCCGAAACTGTTCACCGCCGCCCTGGAAGATGTCTTCAAGCTTCTGGACTGGAGCGGACTCGGTATCAATATCAACGGCGAGTACCTCACTCACCTTCGATTCGCTGACGATATCGTAGTCATGGCTGAGACCTTGGAAGACCTAGGCACAATGCTCGATGGCCTCTGTAGAGCCTCTCAACAAGTGGGTCTAAAAATGAACATGGATAAGACGAAAATCATGTCTAATATCCGTGTCGCACCCACTCCTCTAAAGGTTGGAGACTCTACACTCGAAGTTGTTGACAATTATGTATACCTGGGACAAACAGTTCAGTTAGGTAAGTCCAACTTCGAGAAAGAGGTCAACCGTCGAATCCAACTCGGCTGGGCAGCGTTCGGGAAGCTTCGCGATATCTTCTCGTCCAAAATACCGCAGTGTCTCAAGACTAAGGTCTTTGACCAGTGTGTGTTGCCAGTAATGACATACGGAACAGAGACGTGGTCGCTTACTATGGGCCTCATAAGAAGGCTCAAGGTCACCCAAAGGGCGATGGAGCGCGCTATGCTCGGAGTTTCCCTGCGTGATCGAATCAGAAATGAGGAGATCCGTAGGAGAACCAAAGTAACCGACATAGCCCGCAGAATCGCCAAACTTAAGTGGCAGTGGGCGGGGCACATAGCTCGCAGAACAGATAGCCGTTGGGGCAGGAAGGTTCTCGAGTGGCGACCACGAACCGGAAAACGTAGTGTTGGCAGGCCTCCCACTCGGTGGACCGACGACCTGGTGAAGGTCGCGGGTTGCGCATGGATGCGGGCAGCGCAGGACCGGTCGTTGTGGAAATCCTTGGGGGAGGCCTTTGTCCAGCAGTGGACGTCTTTTGGCTGAGAGAAGAGAAGAGAAGAGTTGTCCGTCTGTCTGTCTGTCAAACTTGTTCTACGGAACGCTTAAAGGTATCAAGTTAAAATAATCGGATCCACGGTCTCTTTCAGCAAAAAAACTAATAAAAATTATACGTCAACGTGATCATGAGATATTAGCGAAAATTGCGAATCTTCGCATATTTTGCGATTTCAGACAGCATTCAAAACCTAATTTTGATACTTCCCGTTAACCTAAAAAAAAATCAAGGTCTAACAGTACTTATACAGGAATAAATCTGAAAGTTGTAAATATGTTGTTGGAAGTCTAAAAAATAAGCGTTAAAAACTTATTTTTGCGCTTATGTAGTATGAATTCTAGGGGTTAAACGGGTCAAACCACAAAGTTAAATTTGTTTTTGAAATTCTTGCACGTACGGAACCCTTGGTGCGCGAGCTTGACTCGCACTTGGCCGGTTTTTTAATTTTACATTATAAATGGACTGTAGTGTGCTCGGGTCATTGCTCACATAGAGCAACAGGGGCAGCTATATTTTCTTGTAGTAAGTACTTACTAGGTAGGTACTTTTTTGATTTAATTTCTTCCTTTCAGAATGGATTACTCGAGTTAGTTCCACCGCTAATTTGTTTTGTCAGTCATCATGTATTTTTCAAATTCTTCTTGAAAGTATATCTATTCGAATATCTTTTTCATTCATTCAACGTGGTTATTAAATTGTTTTGTATCCTAAGTCTATACTAATATAATAAAGCTGAGAGTATGTTTGTTTGTTTGAACGCGCTAAACTCTTAAACTACAGGTCCTATTTGCCACATTTTATCATAGCCAGTTTGGCCTAGTAGCCTAGGCTACCGAGAATACTGGCATTCCCAGGAGCACCTTTTTTGTTGGTTTTGGTACTAGGTATTTTGTGGTTTTGGTAAAATTATTTGTAAGGCTTATAAGGCTAGGTGCATATAGTATCAAGTTATCCAGCAAGTACCGGCTGGGCTAACCGATAAAAGAATAAAAGATTAAATTAAAGAAATAATAATTTGTATTGTATACCTCTTTATTTATATATTTAGGTATTTGTATTGTTATGTTTTTATATTTAAGTAGCTATATATAGTTAGTGAGTAGAGTAGTAGTCTGGCCTGTGGTGTGGCCCTAGAATAGCACCAACCAATCTCTTCCCGTGGGTGTCGTAAGAGGCGACTAAGGGATTAAAAACACCGGAGGATGGGCAGCAGCATCTTTCCGCGTACTATGCCATCACACTGCGATCGCCAACCCGCCTGCCAAGCGTGGCGATTACGGCAAAACCCCCCATGGATAAAATCCTTGGGGGAGGCCTTTGTCCAGCAGTGGACGTCTTTAGGCTGAGAGAGAGAGATATAGTTAGTAGCTAGTTAGTTAGTTTATCTTATCTTATCTTGCTGCGGGGTCCGTGTTCACGGTAGCACGTCGAGTCTTGGACCCTTTTGTACTTACCCCCAAGCCTTACTCACACACAGCGGGATTCCTGAAGAAGGACTGCATAAGCTTCAGGATATCACCGGCTGCGAAGTGCCTGTAGTCCTCCAGTTCCGGATACGCAGTTCCAAAGAGGGCCAGCCGCTTGTTAGCCAGCGAGTCACACTCACACATAATGTGCTTCATAGACTCCTCTACTTCTGCACACACCCGACATAGAGGGCTTTCGACAAGTTTTAGCTTGAACAGGTGCCCACGACATTCGAAATGTCCGGTCAGAGCTCCCATTAAGATTCTTGTCTGTTTTCTGTTTAGTTTACAGATCATTTTGTACCACTTGGTGTTGCCAGCACCAAGTGTTGCCTTGGAGTGAATGACATCACCCCGTACGCTCCATTCTGCTCTTTGTTTACTTTCAACATTAGCATTAATTGCCGTAGTTACCATACCATATGACAGTCCTACAAAAGGCTCAGCTCCGATTAGCGGATTGCTTGATCCTCTCCTTGCAAGCTCGTCAGCTTTCTCGTTGCCAGCCACCCCAATATGACCCGGCACCCAGACCAGTCTCAGCCTGTTGTGCTGACCCAACTTGTTCAGCGAACTGATACAGTCTAGGACTAGACCAGACCCAATCCTACCAGAGTTGATGGCAGCGAGAACCGATTGGCTATCAGTAAGAATGTAGATGGTGCGATTTCTTACGCCCTCCTCTAGATTCAGTTTCGCACAGACGGTAATCGCATAAGTTTCCGCTTGGAAGACTGTAGGATACCGTCCCATGCTCTGATACAGTTGTCTGTCCTTTGCATAGATTCCTGCGCCTGTTCCATCGTTAGTTTTTGAACCATCCGTGTACCAGATCGAGCAGTCTCCTTCTGGGGGTCGAAATTCGCCCTTCCATTCGTCTCTTGTGGGGACATATGTTTTATAGTTCTTTTTGAAGTTGTAAACTGGGAGTATTTTATCACTACCCATATCCAACATCCTTTCGAGTTCGTGCGCCGTCTCCATTTGCAGATGCCTTGTCCTTGGTGCTTGCCTGTTCCATAAACCAGCTGTTGCTAGTCTGTATAGTGCTTTACAGGCCTCGCCTTCGATGTGCAAATGTAGCGGTGGCAGACCTAGGATAACCTCCATTGCTGCTGTAGGCGTTGTGGTAAAAGCTACAGCAGGCAATCCGCTGCAGCTTCCTAAGAGCATCAACACATGTTACCTGTTGGACTTTCGGCCACCAAACTAGTGCACCGTAGGTCAATATGGGTCTTATCATCATTATATATACCCATCTTATGATATAGGGTTTAAGGCCCCACGTTTTACCGTAGGTATTCCGACACATGCCAAATACCCTCGTGGCCTTTGTTATAATGTTGCTAACATGTGTATTCCAAGTAAGTTCTTTATCTAGTGTTACGCCTAGATACTTTACCTCCTTGGACAGCTCAAGCTCCGTACCATTCATCCTGAGGTTGCGCAGACCCGTCAGCTTACGGAGCCTCGTAAAGGGGATAATGGTTGTTTTTGTAGGGTTTATGCTGAGGTGATTTGAGGTACACCAATTCTGCACATCCCTTAGAGCTCTGTTCATTATCCCTTTTACTGTGTCAGGAAATTTCCCATTTATGAGAATGACAATATCATCCGCATAACCGACCGTTATAATCGGTCCTTTATTTAGGGTGACTGTCAGGGAGTCCACTACTAAACTCCACATCATTGGAGATAGTACGCCTCCTTGCGGACAACCCTTCGTCGTCAACGCTGACAGCTTACCCCCATGTGCTCGGACGTTATAATTCTGCTCCTGAGCATGTTCTCCATCCATTTACAAAGGGTGTTAGGAACACCGTGTTCCGTCGCCGCTCTGCTAATAGATTCGAAAGTAGTTCTGTCGAAGGCTCCCTCTATATCGAGAAAAGCCCCCAGACAGATCTCCTTATTCTCAAGCGCTTTTTCAGCCTGACTTACCACATAATGTAGAGCTGTCTCAGTAGACTTGCCAGGCTGATAGGCACATTGCATTTTGTGAAGTGGATTCTTCCTAAGTGGACCATCTCTAATGAATCTGTCCACCATTTTCTCCAATGATTTCAGTAGAAAGGACTGGAGACTTATAGCCCTGGATGACTTGGCCTCATCATATGTCGCCTTTCCTGCTTTTGGGATAAACGTCACTTTCACCGATCTCCATGCTTCCGGTATATACCCAAATGCTATGCAGGCCCTATAGAGCCTGCATAGATGAGGACTAAGTATGGAGATACCCTGTTGCAAGAAAATTGGGTAGATGCCATCGGGCCCTGGTGACTTAAAGGGTTGAAAGGTCCCCATGGCCCATTTTAATTTTCCGTCATCCACCACTTTCTTTGCCACTTCCCAGTCTCTTTTGAAGGTTTTCACCTCCCAAGATTCCAGGCTGTTTAGATCCTGTGGATCAGTTCTTGTTTCAACACAACCTGGGAAGTGAGTCTTAAACAAAACTCTTAAAGTTTCCTCACCAGTTTCCGTCAAAACACCATCATCGTCTTTCACGGCCGATAGTGGGTTAGCCTTGGTAATGGATGTAGCCTTCGCCAATCTCATAACTTCAGGTAGTGCACTGATAGTGTCGCATTGACGCGTCCATGCTACTTCCTTCGTTTTTTGCACCATTTTCCTGTATTCGGTCAGGGCCTTATGATAGTCACTAAAGTCTTTTCTCGCTTTAGCCTCGTTAAAGAGTTTCCTTGTCTCCTGTCGCATTTTTGCCACCTCGGAGGTCCACCATGGTTCTTTTAAGACCCTTGGTTTCCGTTCAGGACAGTTGTCTATCCACGCTCTTTTAATACCATCCGCGATTCTCTGAGCTTCCAGTTCTAAGTCAACTATTGAGTTAAGCTTAGATCCTGGAGCTCCTAACTCTGCTTTAAGAGATTCTCTATACGATACCCAGTTTGTGTGCCTAGGGTTTCTTTTACGAACAGTTAGTGACTTTGGCATGTCATACCTGTACCTAAAGCATACGTAGTTGTGGTCAGATAGTGTGACCTCATCCGACACATGCCAGTTGTCTATTTTACCAAATGCCTTTTTGCAGGCCAGTGTAACATCAATAACCTCCCTCCTAACGCTATTAAAGAAGGTAGGTTTGTTGCCCTTATTGAGGATTAGTAAAGGTGAACTTACCAAATAGCTAGCCAACTTCTCTCCTCTTTCGTTGGTGTCCGTGCTGCCCCACAGTAAGTTGTGGGCATTAGCGTCACACCCAATTACGAGGTCCATCTTTTTACTCTCTGCATGCCCCACAAGAGCATCAAGTTCCGGCGTTACGGGGTCCCTCTTCTCATACGGCAGGTAAGCCGCAGCCATGACTACGGCTTGCCCTGCCCCTTGTTGGACCTGGACAGTTGTCAGGTCCCTGTAACAGAAGACATTGAAGGGCATGGCATCTATGCCCTTTCGGACATATATGCATGTTCTCGAGTCATTAGTAGTACAGTTATAAAAAATACGACTGGTTAAACTACCGAAGCCTTTTATTTGGCCGTTGTTAATGTATGGCTCTTGTATGAGAGCAATGTCATACTTCTGCAGCCGTAACTCTCGTGCTAGGATTGCCACGGCTGCCTTACAGTGATGTAAATTAATTTGTACACACCTTAAAACTGCCATAGTTGGGCCTTAGTGGTGTCGGCGGCTAGCCGACAGTCCGCTACTGGCGTCCGAGAACGCCTCCATCTCCGTCATGCCGGCAGAGTCGCCCGGCGATGACACCAGAATCTCGGGGTCCAGCGTGCCCTCCGACGTAGCAGGCGACAACGCCAGCTGCCCGGCAGCGTCCACCAGTGGCGAAAGCGATGCCGGAGGCCTGGTAACCACCAGGCTTGGCCGCGGTGACGGGGAGCGAGTCCTCGTTGGGTTGCGGAGCTCCCTGCTCCGCAGGTCCAGTGGCCTTTGAGCAGCAGCAGAGCCGCTAGCCCCAAACGAGGTCAGGCCCCAATGAGGTAGTTAGTTTAGTAGCTGTATGTAGTTTAGTATTGTGAGCTAAATTTAACTTGGTATACACTTATTGTTGGTCAGTTAGGTTAATTCTCATTTTTTTTAATGTTTATATATATTTTATGTCATGTACCACCTTACTTACTGTTTTGTGTGCTTATAAATAAAATAAAGATCCTTTTTATAAAAAGGTCAAATGGCTCAAAATCTAAGCTCGCTCAAGTTACCAAACACCGGCTCACCATTGGCAAGTCCGCCTCCTCCATCCATCCTTTTCGTATTTTAATATTCCTCTCATATACTTGGTTGACTGGAAGAAATCCCTTTTCGGGATAAGTCTGCCATTGTACGCCTCTCTTTTTGTTTCGCTATCTTTTATATTTTTCTATGTGTATGTGCAATAAAGAGTTTACAAACAAAATTCCGTTAAGAATGCATCAAGAATGGGAATATTTGCATTAATGAAACGTCAGTGTACTGTAATAAAATAGTTTTTTTTATTAATTTATATTATACATATACATTATATTTACATAAGATCGCAGGTATAATCATTACATTACAGAGTATTATCGCACCTATATTTCTCTATTATATTCTACTCGCATAGGTAAGGCACCGTATGGAAGCTTCATTCCTCTCACCATTTTTGGATGATCGGAATAATATATTATTACAGAATATAGGTAATTGTACTTCATGATTAAAATAAATAACAGCAAGGATCATTTACTACCAAACTGAGATGTTTTTTTAAATAAAAAAAATAACAAAATTTGGACAATGAAAAAAAGTGAAAAACTCCTGAAACTTATCAACGTAAACTTTAAATTAGCATAATCAAAAATACATCTCAGTTTAGTAGGTACTGATATTATATATTCACCAATTAATTGATTTCAAATACTATCTAACCTACATTTATTTACAAAGATACAATAATTAAAAGATATAATCATTTCGATACAATTCTTTTATTATAAAAATTAATAAGACAAGTCATCTAATTCATCGACCGTAAATAAAATTCATTTAGGGGGACAAAATAAAAAAGTACATTACTAACAAAAGTAATCAGATAAAAAGACTAGGGTTGCCCTCAACGGAGTTTATTTCTTAAAATCGATATTTCACAATATTTTATCAATAGGTAACAACATATTCTATATTTACAAAAAAAAACATTTACACAAAAGGAAATGCATGAGGAGATTATTTAGTTGATACACGGATAACATTCAGTTACAATAAAGATATAATGAACAAAGGTCTAAGTCAGTATTTCATCATAAACCATAACTCTAAGTATAAAAAGGACGCAATGTTTGAAATGTTAAGATATGATTTATTCGATTTGTCAATATATATTGGTCACAGAGTATAAAAATTGTGATCAACATTACCTCCTAAAACCTTCGAAAATTGGTGACAGAAAACACCTAAGTATGTGAAACGTTTTTTATCTACAAAAAGAAGGAAAATGGTATAGATTTTCAGTTTAAATCAAGCGACTAACTTTAGCATCATGCCCTACTGGACTATCTATAGATGACACTGTTATTTCATATCCCTAAAAGGGATTTTTATTGGTAACTAAACTGAAATTTCGGTAAAAGTACTACGAAAAGGATACAATGAAACGTGTACATACAAAAGTTAAAGGAACACAAGCGCTTATATTACAAATATAATTAAATATACAGAATGGTAGATTTGGTATACCACGTGGTCCCTGGAGTGAAGTTTGGAAGTAAATTTGAGATCAATTTTCGAAGAAGATTCACTTTTGGTTTATTTTTATCATTTTTTGAGACTTTATATATGTATATTCAAAATAGCACTGGGAGTGTACAGATTATGAATAGAATTAAATTTTAACTGGTGACATATACAGTCAGAAAGATATTGAAGGTCTGGTAAGAAAAAAAAATGTTTCTCAAGTACTGGATTGACTTCGAAAGAAGCAGAAGGCAAAATGTCTCAATAAAATAATATAAACTTCGATATTTATCAGTCGAGTATTTGGTTTGGTCTTTTAAAAGGTCTGAAATAAAATAATAACAACTTCCCGTTATCGTTCCTCCCCGTTGAAGTTAGAGTAAGTAATGGAGTAATTTTGCTCCCTTAAGCACACTGTTATGTACGTATCTACATTCTTTAAATTCTACATTCAAACATCTGATGTCTTCACTATAAAATAGTCCCTCTTCAAAATACAACCTTAAAAATTTGAAATTTCATCCTCAAAGACCAAACCAGCTAACGTTCACTCCAGGGTACACCCCGCCAAAGAGATTTCTCGCTCGCATCAGTCACAGTCTACCGTTGGATATCACAGAGCTGTTGCGCGGGCGCGTCGGCCAGCTGCGCGCGCTCCACCGCCACCAGGCGGCCGTCCGGCGCCACGAGGCAGCTGCCTGGTGACACCAGCAGCGGCGCGGCCGGTGACCCCACCCACACCTTCTTCACGTCTTCTGACGTGTTCTGCGCTAATGGAGACATGTAGCCGCCCCTGGAATAAAAAAAATACGTTTATGTAAAATATTACGCCTTTTTCCTCATTAGTAAAGTCACACACTACTACAAAGGCAAATGACGTTTGTACACGCGCAATTGTGTGCGTGAAATTTAGTAGGGCTAGGCTTTTTGCTTGCGTATCGCACCAGCCCTTGTTCTAGTGCCAGTAATGTCTACAACGAAGTGAGGGGTGGAGTGCGGTATCTACGTCAGTACCTATTAATCATTCTGTGCTTAAATTTTATAAATTAAACTTTACGAAGGAGGAAAGGGGAGGCCTTCGCCCAGCAGTAGGACATGACATGACCAAACCAAATCTAAAAATGAATCTTGCTTAAGTCGATAAATATCTCATCAGTCACATAATACTACAAACCTACAAGTTACATAGTATTTATGCATACGTATATTATGTTTGAATAGTACCTATCATTTGCATAAAATTGCACAGTATCATTAAAAGAAACTATGATAATAACTGTTTTGTAGAGGCTGTAATTTCAATCAATAGTCCATGATTATTTATTGCTTAAGCAATTAAAAAATACTGCGTAGTAGTGATTCTCAATGCCAGCCATGTTATGCGCACTAATATTGTGTTTAAAAAAAATTACCCTTCTTTTGGCGCTTTCGGTAAAAACATCATTTTTTGTGGTAGAGAATTAGCAATTAAGACAATTGTTAACTCTTCTACTATGTTACTACTTAGGTACTAATATGAAAAGATAGTTTTTTTTTATTGGTACTGCAATCGTGAGACGGCTATAGAGCCGAAACCTCTATGAAACTATAGAATGAAACCTCTTGAAGTTATTAGTTTATTAAAGATGGGTTTGCTCTTGACTACAATCTTGTCTGAGGTCAGAGATGAGGTCTACGGTGTAGAGAGCTTGACCAGAAGCAGCCTATTCACTCTAGTTTAGAAGTCAATGCAATATACATTGATTTATCCTGTTAGCGTTTAAAAGTTATAGGCTTTAGGCATAGGCCTTTAGGAGACGAAGACAATGCTTTTAGCATTAAGTCCACCTTTTGTACTTTACTTTTGTATGTGTGAACAATAAAGTTTAAATAAATAAATAAGACAATCGACCAGAATCGGGACGATCAGCACCGCACACAATGTTAGTTATCATTCCTCCCCCTTAAAGTTAGAGTTAGTATAAGTAATTTAGTGTTTTTGCTCCTTTACATACTCTGTTAGTATTACTTCAAAGGGAAGGCCGTAAAATTAGAGTAAATACCTTAGTACTTTACGTAATACCTTTATACACTCTACGTAAGCTCACCTTAGCTTTCTGTCAGCATGTAACAAAGCGTCGGCTTTCAGAAGCCGCACGGCCACCGCAACCAAAATGATGAGCATCAGCGGCCCGCACACTGAAACAGCTATCGTCGCTGCTTTGAACCTCCCCGTTAAAGTTAGAGTAAGTAGTAGAGTGTATAGCTAACCTTAGCTTTCTGTCAGCATGTAACAACGCGTCGGCTTTCAGAAGCCGCACAGCCACCGCAACCAGAACAGCTATCGTCGCCGCTTTGAATGAAAGTAAGAGTAGTAGAGTGTATAGCTAACGCCCCGCCAACGCATCGGCTGAAGCCACACAGCTACCAGTTCAGTGCACACAGGAACAGCTATTGAACCACACCTCTCCGTTGAAGTTAGTGTAAGTAGAAGAGTCTATAGCTAACCTTAGCTTTCTGTCAGCATGTAACAACGCGTCGGCTTTCAGAAGCCGCACAGCCACCGCCACCAGAATGAAGAGGATTAGCGCCCCGCAGACTGGAAAAGCTATTGTCGATGCTTTGAACCTCCCCGTTTAAGTTAGAGTAAGTAATAAGAGTGTATATCTAACCTTAGCTTTCTGTCAGCATGTAACAAAGCGTCGGCTTTCAGAAGCCGCACAGCCACCACCACCAGAATGAAGAGGATTAGCGCCCCGCAGACTGGAAAAGCTATTGTCGATGCTTTGAACCTCCCCGTTTAAGTTAGAGTAAGTAATAAGAGTGTATATCTAACTGTAACGCGGCGACGCGTTCATCCTCTTTGATCCATTTATGCGTGCGCTGGCACATACATACTTATTTCACCTGTCATAAATTTTAAACTGTATTCATACACATTCGATTCTACATTTTGATATCATTCTTGACTCAGTTTATGTAAATCACTTATCGTCTAATATTATAAAGATAAATAATATATCTTAAATATATTTAATATTATTTGAACATAGACCCTTATCGTTAGAGTATGTATTAGGTAGAGTTATAGCTAACCTTAGCTTTCTGGAAGTAGCATTCTAAATTTATAGTGCGTGGCTTTCAGAATCTTTTTCTAATCAGAATGAAGAGGTCTTATGCCCCGCACACTGGAAAAATTATATACGACCCTGAAGATTACATTATTATTATTGAGTCTCTGCGATATAGCTAACCTTAGCTTTCTGTCAGCATGTAACAAAGCGTCGGCTTTCAGAAGCCGCACAGCCACCGCCACCAAAATGAAGAGGATCAACGCCCCGTACACTGGAACAGCTATCGTCGATGCTTTGAACCTCCCCGTTAAAGTTAGAGTAAGTAGTAGAGTGTATAGCTAACCTTAGCTTTCTGTCAGCATGTAACAACGCGTCGGCTTTCAGAAGCCGCACAGCCACCGCCACCAGAATGAAGAGGATCAGCGCCCCGCACACTGGAACAGCTATCGTCGCTGCTTTGAACCACACCTCCCCGTTGAAGTTAGAGTAAGTAGTAGAGTGTATAGCTAACCTTAGCTTTCTGTCCGCATGTAACAAGGCGTCGGCTTTCAAAAGCCGCACAGCTACCGCCACCAAAATGAAGAGGATCAATGCCCCACACACTGGAACAGCTATCGTCGCCGCTTTGAACCACACCTCCCCGTTGAAGTTTGCACCTCGCTCGCTTGCCACCGCGTTCGCATCTGAAAATTTAGATGAATTTTGTTAGGAAAATATAATATAAATAGTCTTATAGAAAATATATAAATTAATTTTGAATTTAATACATGATTTGATACCCTTTGATGACAAATGCATTATTACGTCCATGGACAAATGTGATGATCGCTCCCATTCAAAGTTACGTTCAAACTAATTTTAAATGACCTTTATAACCAGTAAAAACATTAATAACCTTAGCATTTAGTACCGTTTACAAGAAATATTAATATAAATACTAGAAATTTAAATAAAATAGAAGAGATCTTTGCCCAACCTTTTGTTAGAAATTCTGAATTGAAACTTTATATAGTAACTACACGTAATATTTTAGTTTAAGTTTATTTTATCCCATATATTTAGATTTAGTTAGAACACATAAATATACAACATAACGAAATACAATGAATGTATGTTAACAATGAATGTATGGATTTTCTGATACAGGCATACTTTGCTTACTAGAAAGTCCTAACAATGTATCTTTGAACACTTTGTAGTGAAAGAAATAAACGCATTTTCATTTTCAACTACCGTACTTATAATATATCTGACCATCATATTATTCCCATGGGAGCTACGGGAAAAATAGACTCGGATCGGTGAATCTTGAAAGATGATACAAACATCATCATCTTTCAAGATTAACCCATCCCTGAGCCTATTTCCTCGACCATACATCACCAATCAACATACATATTCCATTTACTGTCGACACATTCTGAGAATCATCAGTATATATTTATAGACCTCCATCACTATGCGTTTTCCTCTCGTTATTGAGTGATAAAGTGCATCCAACGCATCCATTTATTTATAGTGCACATATCTTCTGAATACGTAATATCATGTTTATAAATATACTAGTAGAGTCGTCGCCTGAACTAACCTATATTACAGTATTCGTATTAAAAACTTTTAAGTGAACTTTTGAAAATTTCATCGTTGAATATTTGATGTTTAGTTTCCATAAACATAGGTATTTTTATGGTGAGATTGTGATGTTTTATTCAAGTTTTATTATAAGTAAATATAATTAAATATTTTGTATGACTCCCATAAAAATTACACCTATTGATATGTTTCAATCGCTATTCGTATTTGGCGCACCTAACCGTGTTGTATTTTTATTATATCTTGTAACTTTCTATTCTAATGACGACGCTTCACTAACATACTCGATGTGTGTACTCTGGCGCATGGCGTGGTGAGATTTTATTAACTACAAGCTTTAGCCCGCGGCTTCGCCCGCGTGAATTTCCCACGGGAACACTGCTATTTCCCGGGATGAAAGGTACTCTATGTCCTATTCAGTACTTCGAACTATGTGTAAGCGTTTCAGGAAGTTCAGTTCAGTCGATAAAGCGCAAAGAGGTGACAAACAAACAAACTTACTTTCGTATTAATAATATTAGTTAGAATAGAATCTAGTTAAAATTTCGTTCGTATCATAACTTATCAAAACAGTTGCTTCAAAATATGTCAGTATAGGAAACGGACACTCAGATATACCTACCTACTCAAATTATAGATATACAGGGTTATTTTGAAATCATTGGCCAAATTCTCGCAGCAGATTTGGTTGATGAAATTGAGCAAGTTTCCAAAAAAATCTATGTCAAAAAATGGAAAAATTTTTTTTGCTTTTCTTACAAATTGGTTGATCAACTAATGGGACTTAGTATGGAAAGTTGAAATATTATGTTATTCTTTTACTATAAATTTCTTTCGGACGTAGTTGTATTCCAAGTACTGAGCATATTGTAAAAATTTGGCCAGTAGTTACAAAACAACCCTGTATAATAATACCCGTCTATTTGAGTCGGGGGCTAAAAAAACTGTCAACTCTATCACATGACATGTCATAAATAACAATCGTATTCAAACTGCTAACAATTCCTCAGAAAGGGTCTGACTGACGTTATCAATAAAACGGGAGCAATTATTCGCCGAAGTGCATCGCAGAGGTACATGCGATGCGTTTATTGGTTGGAGGATACAGTGACACAATTGCATTCTTTTTGATAATGATATAGGAGTATAGGAGGCTATTGTTTGCCAGTATCGGGTTATTTCAGACTGTACAGTGCGCTCTAGATCTTTTTGCACTTGAGTGAGGGCGCCACCTGCGTTTCAAATGTGAAATTTTAATAGCTTAGACATTAGTTCCGTTTTCTACCAAGTGCAAAAAGATCCTTGTCGCACTGTAATAGAAGAACAAAGTTAAAGCGCCATGCCATTGACTATAAATTTATAGTTAGAGAGCAGCTAAAATGATAAGCTAGGAATTCGTACGTGAAATTTTGCGAGTCGATCTTTTTTTTTAATACCCCAATTGCTGGGCAAAGGTCTCCCTTCTGGTTCGCCATTCCTGTCTATTCAGTGCATTTAATAGAGTAATGCACTGAATAGAGTAGGTATCTATGAATAGAGGAGTTTGTTGCGCCGCCTCTTCTCCACTTGCGCTTTGGAGGCGGTGGTAACCTTAGCTTTAAGTAATTTTATGACGTCAACTATCTATAAAACAAGGATATGACGATTTATAAGTGCTATTTTTAAGCCTATTTAAGTAAAAACGATTGACTTTGACTCTATAATAAAAAAAATTGATGAAGTATGATTGGGATGTTTATAACTCCACGTCACAATGGTAAAGGAAGAGAGTGGGATGATGAAAGGGAAAGAAACACATTCGGGGAAAAAAGATAGAAAAAGGTCTACTTATTTTATGCGTCTGATGTTTTGAGGACGTATAATGTTACGTACGGGAGGATCAATTATTTTTTCTGTCAATACGCTTTTATTAATTTAGAATTTAAATATCTAAACATTACATAAATTAGGAATTGCATTAAAATATCTGTAGGAACGGCAGGTGGTGAAAAGGCTTTGAGATTTGCGATTTTGAACCTTAAACAGTAGAGTAAAAGGGTGAAAGGCAAACAAAGAAGGTCCAAGCATAGTATCTTGTTTAAATACACAGATAAATTACTCGTAAGATATACAGTCTTCGAAACAGGTTCCTGCTATTTATACAGGTCGATTAAAAGCGCTATTCAAAAGCTAATTTAGCTTTTATCGGGCCGTAATAAAGTATAATTTTGTTTGTTTATAAGGCCTGTAAAGGAACACGCTAAAACAATTGAGCATCGTTTCGCATCGCCACAGAAATTGAAGCAACGCCGCGGGGCAAGTTGTTATTACGAAATAGTATTATAAAATATTTCCCATTATAATCTTAGGCTTTGAATTATATATTATAAGGTCTGGAATTTGAAACTAGATAGTAATAACTAAGGTTGTTAATTATGTTTGTCTTTGTTTTGAATTCGTTTATTGCAGCTATATTTAGGTCATTTAGACTTGACTATTTGTTTTGCTACTAATTACCTTTAGAATCACTGTTGTATTTCTGTACGTAAATACCATGGGTACAATAACCATGGTTTTTTCAAAATAACGTCTGTAAGCGTAATTTTTTTTAGGAATATTTCCACATAAAAATTAGTTCGTCCCCTCGGTGCGTTCATTAAATTCAGAAGACTTGTCCCGTGTTTTACATCATCATTATCAACACAAAGTACCATTATAAATAAAACGCCTTTCTAAAGCTGTCTAGAAGTCTTTGTAGCAAAATAAACAACGTATAATGAATCTATTCCAGCCATCAACAAGTTTTACAGCCTCGCGTGGAATACTGCGTGTAGTATAGGAGTATTTTAAGTCTTTTATAGGAGTTATAACTCCATATCGGTCGCTAATTGGGACGATAGTATCAATGTTTATTTAACGACTTGAGATGTTAATATTTTAAAGGTTAGCTTATTTATATGAATCTTCCTTAAAGTTTGTGGGTGGATTTTAGCAATTTAATTTTACTTTTGCTTTAATATTTATAATTATAAAAAATGTGTAATGTTAAAATTTATTAACTAAAAGGTTCAAGTCATAATAAATAGGAACGTTAAGCTTGGTTACTGACTAAAAAATGCTGTTTCTTTTTTTAGAGAACTGGCCTGTCCGGTGTTTTAGTATTGTAATCGAGCGAAGCCGAATGCACATATTCATGACAATCGAAAATGACAAAGAACGAATACATTTAATACTTTTTCACGAAAACATCTGACAGTGTTCGCTAGTTATTATGCCTCCAAGTACAATGTGTGCTATATGTGTTGCATAGTCGCATAAGCGCATTGTAACCGTCGTAGTACCGTGTAATCATGGACAGGTACAGGACTATACTTACTTACCCGTTTGTGACTATGGCTGGATAATTAACATTGCGTTTGTAATGATACATTGTTACTGCTCGCTAGCTTCTATGAACTAATTTATAAGCGAAATCCTAGATAGGTACTGATCATGGACGACCTGTATACGGCATATTTTCAACCTTAAAGCTATCAGGGGTATAAATTGAAGTAGTTTTTCCAAACGGAATTCTCAAGCCGGGCCTGGTAAATTTGGGGAAAGGTATTGATTTTTGAACTACTTACTTCCTATGCAAATAATGCAAAAAATAATATATTTGAGTATTTATCTTTCCTCTCGCTCTCTCTCTCTTTACTTACGACGTGGAATGTTAAAAGTTTGTTCTTTAATATCATTGCGATGTATCCCATAGTGAGCAATGGAACTAAGCTTGACTTACCAAATTCAGAGCTGGTGACATTAAGCCGTGCCCTGGCCTGCGGACTGTCCTCGTGGTTGCACAGGTCCTGGAAGCAGCACAGCAGCAGCGAGTGCGTCAAGGCCGGACTGCCTCCAGGTGAGTTCTGGCAGTAGGACAGGGCTTCTTGCGGCCTGGAATTTTAAAAATAAAAATATGAAAAACTCAATTCATTTATTGAAAAAAAGGAAGTTCTTTATTTGGCAAAAAGTATACAATTTACTACAGATATTCTTATACTAATCTTAGTATAAATAGATAGATAGATAGATCAACACTTTATTGCACCATTTACAGAAAAGAAATACATAGTAACAAAAGTAACAACAAAAAAAACATTTTAAATAAGTTAAACAAGTAGTCATTAAATAAGTAGGTTACTGAGAACACTGCTGAAAGGGTACCAGTAAGCTTTATGTTATAGCATAAGCTACAACGCTGGTTTTCAGGTGTAACAGTTGTGAAGACAATCATTCAATCAATATTTGAAATTTACAATCTGAATGTACAATAACATAAATTATTGTTTATTTGAAAAAAGAGTATCAGCGCAAAACAGACAGTGAAACCCGAGCGAAGGGCCAGCCGCAGACAAAGGCATATAAATTACAAAATTTCATACAAAACGAAATATGCCTTAGTAAATCCTTTTAAATTACCACTAAATTTTCTTGAAATGCAGCGTAAATATTTGTTAAACGCAACAAATTATCAAACCAGATTCAATTGGGGTTCCACGTGATTTACCCAAGTCGGTTCGTTGTACAGTCGACTACACGTCAAATTAACCTGCAGGACTATGCGAAGGTAATAGAGGCCAATTTGCAATGATTTAAGATAGCTTGATGTGCTGTTGGCTGTGTACAAATTAACGTTTTTGCGCGGGAATTAATTTCAACACGTCAATTTTCCCATTGGTATTGGCACAAAAACAGCGGCCTCGAAGATCACGCAAGCTGTACACATTGAGGCAAAAAAGGAGCCATTTGTAAATTGTAATCGCAGCTAAAACTTGCAATGTCCTTCTGCGTACACTGTGGTGCAAGGCACAAGAAGGACGCTTGTTTATTTATATTTTATGAGCCAAGTATAAAGCAGCATCACTTATTGCCAATGATGAAGGTGAATCAAGGTAAACTTAGTAGAGAAGAAAGACTTATGGACCTTCTTCGCGAAATGGTTTGCATGTCTTCCGCCAAGTTCTTTAAAAAAATAGAAATGATTGCGTGGTTCTATTGGCTTTATTTTGGAAAGCAGCGGATGTTATTTAATTAGCTTCTTTACAAAAAACATGTAAATGGCGGACAACAAGAATACTTTATTAGCACACAACATTACATTTTTAGATACATAAAGTAACTTATAACTAAAAAAAGAAAGGAAGATGAGCAAAAGGCGCCCTTATCGCTGAAAGCAATTTCTTCCAGGCAACCAATGCGGCAAGGCAATGGCGGACTTAAAGCAAGACGCTTTGTTATTGGCAAATTGTATAATTTTGACTGGTTCCTAAAGCTGTTGACTGTCTCTTTACACGTGCACCATACACCGTATCATTGCAGCTATTACATGCAATCAACAGGATCGAGATTATCGAGGTTTCGCCAGAATGCGATCAAACTACTCGTTGGTGTCCTTTATTTTTGCCCTGCAGTGTATTCCAGCAAGTATGTAATAAAATAACAATAATGATACACGTAGTGTCAACATCTAAATGCCACCGGTCAATCGACTTACGATAAATCGTTATTGCTATCAATAAAACTTATTTTGTTTTAATGGAAAAACTGACAAACCACAAAAATAATTTTGAGGAACAATATAGAATTTCTTATTCGCGAGTTCGCTTTTGTCTTCCATTGATACTAGCTGTGCCCCGCGGCTTCGCTTCCTTGGGAATTTCGGGATTCTGAACTTCCTATAGCCTTCCTCACGAATGTGGCTATCAAACACAGAAAGAATTTTTCAAATCGGACCGGTAGTTCCAAAGATTAGCGCGTTCAAACAAATAAACAAAATAAACTCTCGAGATAGTTTGGCAGGGTTGTTGTTAATTCGTCCCTAGAGTTAATTCGGTACCTAATTAATATTCCATACATTCAAAGTAAATTCGATAAAAATTATAAAATTTAGTGGTAAATTTGCCACTCAAGTTTATTTTTTGTAAAATGTACAGTTAGCAGTAAAATGATAAGTATATGATAACTCACAATGTAGTATAACTTGCTGATTTTTTATGTTTGGCTGTAGTTCCGGGTCAGGTACCCTTTATACGATTGGTTGGCTCTTAGGGTAACAAAGAGCTCTTAAAGTGTAATTATAATTCAATTAATTAAATATAAATTATTACGTGGTAAGAGGAAGTAGGCGGTACCGCTTTATTTAGCATTAGACTTTAATTTAATATTAATTATACTATGATATTTTTATACGAGCTTGGTTGTCCAAGTTATTTATTTAATATACTATATTTTTAGACTTACTAGCTGGCGCCTGCGGCTTCGCTCGCGTTAATCCTTTCTTAGCGGATGCCTACGTCATAACATCTACCTGCATGCCAAATTTCAGCCCGATCCGTCCAGTGGTTTGGGCTGTGCGTTGATAGATCACTATGTCAGTCAGTCAGTCAGTCACCTTTGAGTTATATATATAGATTACTATACTTTTTGATTTATTATTAACTCCTCTTTCCTCTACCATAAAATTATGAAATCAAATAAAAATGCGTCACGTTGCTACAAATATTTCGAAAATAATTATAAAGAGGAGAGAAACACATACTTAAGTAGTTTGTACAAATTTAGGTTGACAAGAAACAAAAGTCTGCAAGAATATTTTTGAAAAGTAATTTTTTGCAATAAATTAGGCAAAATTTCCAAAATTCCCACGAAGACACACCCAGGCAAGAGCTAGTCCTAAAATACACTTAAACGACTATGTTAAAACGCATTAGAAGAGACTGGTAACATAGTGCCCATACAGAATACAAATTGATCTCAGTCGGGCCCGGCACGTTCCCACGAAATAGCGAAATTAACATGAAAATTAATCTTGTCTTTTTTATAGTCTGTGACCTCTGTGAACTCTTCTATAGAGGTGTCTCATAGACGATTGAATTACAATAGCAGATATGTTTGAAATTTAAATCACTATTCTTCGATTTTTATAGGATTAGAGCCTCGCCTAAGTTAATATCGCATTTACGCATATATAAATCTATCTTTTGCCCGCGACTTCATCCGCGCGTACCAGGTTACAATTTATTATATCATAATGTTTAAAACATAGATCGCGTAGTGTACTTTTTCTTTGGCATAGATTAATCAAGCCTTTGCGCCTAACTAACCTAAATCTATGGTCTAAAAAATAATAAACATGCTACTAGTGTTGCCGTCGTCATTTCATTAATTTTCTTTCCAGTAAACTGATGCTAATGTGAATATTAATGTAAGAATTCATTGAAATCGTACGTATTAATAATACATGCGTTCTCACGGGATTCTCCGAGACGTAGAGAAGAGGCATGAGAAACATTTAGAGAATTTAAATGGGCTACGAACTAGACCTTATTAGTGTCTGTCTATAAAATGATATGATTGCGAAATTTGCATGGGAATTAGATTTTTTAAAATGTTTCTATGAATATTAGTGCACTGATAGTTTAAATTTTTCATTAAATAATAAAAAAAACTGTTTTTTTTATCTTTTAAGTAGATAGCATGCCTGATGAGCAACAAAACGCTTTAAAAACAAACATAATTAAAAGCCAGGAATCCACATAAGTTACTATCAGTTAGCTTTCAACTGCAGTAGTTGTACACATATACTCAACAATCAGTTAATTACACGAAGATTTAATGAAATAATCTTAAATCTCATTTAATAAATTCCTCTGCATAAAGAGCTCATTAAAAAATGCAGTTTCTGAGATAACGAGTTACAAGTGGCAGTACTAAAGCATTAAAACAACCTCTATCTATAATATAAGACATTCACATGGTGTGTGCTGAAAATAAGTAAAAATATTACGCACGCAATGACATCAAACATAGGTTTAATGGTTTTAATTATAACTACAATAACTGTAAATCTATAATAGTAATAATAATGTCTTCAATAGTAGTTTGTGTCAAAGTTTTGGGGGAGGCATAGCTCAGAGTACTCTGTAGTATGACCTACAAATAAAGTAGGATATTATTAATTTTTATTTAAGATTTGTCATGGTATTCAGCCTTTTTTTGGGCTTGGCTTGAGCCCCTTAGAATAAATCCACTTAATTATTTTTACACATTTCTGCACCAAATAGATCTTAAATTAAATTAAAATAGCATCAAATAAAATCCAACGTATCTAATCTAAAGAGAGAAAATATGGTACTAATCTGATTTAAGCACTAAACGTGGAGATTATAACGCTATTTTAAGTGTAGCAGTAAATTATGTGCATTCCTAAGATAAAAGTAGCATTTTCTAATTAATTGGTAATTAACTTGATTCGTTAAATGCATTTATTCATGAACGAAATGTTGTTGTCTGATGAAAAAACTGCTTTCCTTGTTTAATTAACCCAGAATGAATAAACACGTAAAGTACGTGCTTTAACTTTACTACTTATTACAAAACAAGTCTATCGCGATATATCTACTCTAGAAAGGTGTTTTGGCGATAATTTACGCGGGCGAAGCCGAGGGCAAAGACTAGTGGAATATATTTGTTTTTATTACGATTTATAAGTAGATTATATACTCATATCATATGTTATTTGTATTGAGATACGAATAGAATTGACTCTTTACCATAATAACACTCTTTCTTCAATTTCTTTGATAACGTCAATGTAATAAAATGACAAAATATTGTTATCGAAAGAGGAATATGAGCCATATTTGCGCAATATTTACTAATGGTCAATAGCACAAAGAGTAAATAAATTGAAACGCAATAAACGAATGAATCATCAAATCAATCCACAATCAATGTAAGGGCAAGTATGCAAAAGATTCAAATATGGCGCTGAAGGGGTCGGCGCCCGCGCAGCTGCGCTATCTAGGATCCTGACCCGCGCCTCAACCCCAAGATATCTCAAACGGGGACAAAACCGACATCACTCACATACCATAAACAACTCGAGCGTTATTAATTACCTATAAACTGCATTTCAATTTGAGCTCGATGTTAACGAAGCACGGCGATCGTTAGCCCAGATAATGGACGGGGGAGATTGCCAAAAACGAGCAAAAATTGTTTAAAGCAAATAAAAGCGGGCATGCGCAGGGACCGGTTCCTGAGCCCGGGCCGATCCGAATAAGATAATCAACCGAACGGGTAATTTCTGAGCATAAAAACCGCCGACAGCGCAGCCGCTCGCCGTCAGCCGAATAATTAATAACAAGAGTTGAACACACGGACAAAAAAATAGATTACTTAATGGTCTATTGAAATATTATATGATAAACAAATATAAATAAGGAAAATCCTAATCGGATGTTAGCAAAATAAAGTTATTTGTTTAAGAATGTAGCAAGATTAATTGAAGACACTCGAAAAGCAATAGATACATAAGATGGACGTGGCGCAGACCCATGCATGATAAGCGGAATTGATGGATGACAACGCAGCTCTCCAGCGAGACGAACAAAAGAATAGATAATTAATTCCACGATGAAAGTTAACTAGAAAACAGAAGAAACCGACATGACATCGAAAACAAATCATAATTACAAAAATATAAAAACTGTCGTTCGAAAAGCAGTGTAATAAGGATTAGAAGAAATCCGCTATCAAATTTGTTTAAATTTGAATAAGTAGTATTTAATGTTAACGATGTCGTATAAGATGAAATTTATGGCAGCTTAGCAGTTATAAAATACATAAAATAAGGTAAATTTTATGGCCCTAATGTCTAAATTCATGTCATTGCACACAATAATCCAATCGAGGTAGCTAATTACTGTCGATGTAGTTACATGAGATACGATCTTTGAAAAGGGTCGTAATCGTAACTGAAGAATTTTGTTCGGGCAATCTAATTCAGATCATTGATCGAGATTATCGTTAAGACATAACGATCTTATAGCAAATTAGCCATCCAGTCCAATGTACAGTAGCAACAGGAAATGATTAGTAATTAAGATCAAATCTTATTGACGCAGATATACAACTAAATGCAAAGCTTAAAAATACCAATGCCGGATATAAATATGATGATGAAAAGACTGTTGTTAAGGTTGGGGCAGTACTCACGTGTCAGCTAGATGATGGAGGCAGCCGTGACGAGCGTGGTGCGCCCGCCTCGGCGCGGGCACCTCGCTGTAGCAGCCACCGCCCGGCGTCGACAGGCACATGTACCCTGTTCCCACGCACTGCGCTGTGTTGCAGTAACACCGCACTTCGGCATCTTCGGGCTTTGGATCTGAAAAGATTTCGATTAACATTATTTATTCTGAAGACTTCATGCGGTCAGTGATGATGTCGCAATTTCATTTTATTATACAAGCCATGAAAAAGATCATAATTATTATTCTCCACATGTTCGTTATTAACATTTACAGGAAAATAACTTATAATATACAAAAGGAAATGAAGAATGCGAATTCAATTACTGAAGTCGACATCGAGGCGCCTTACCATCGTAAAGTTTGATAGCATTCGATTTACTGAATCAAGTTTACCTAACTACGGTGCTAACAATTTTCAGTTCAACCATCAACGCCCACGTTGCCATTTCGCGAACGTAAAATAAACACAAACTGAACGAGACGGAGGAAATTGCAAACATTCCTACTCATAATAATGGTACAACCGACCTGAAAGTTGATTTACTTCAACATCTAAGAGAGAAAACAATAATACATTTTAAACAATGGCGCAAAGGAATTCAGCCAGCAAAAATTATCCAATGTTGGTAGGAACAAACTTATAATTTTAGTTATAAAATCGAGTCTCGGCCAAATTCGACAAGCCGATGAACCGGTAAAAATAACATACAGCTGGGCCATGCCGCGTATCTTATATGAATAATGCGCACGTCATACTCCTCGGGTCCCTACATAAATATCGTACAAACGGCCAGCCTCCGACCGCATTCAATGTAAATGCCCCGACTCAGACGATGAAACAAAACGAAATTAATTTCAGAGTTACGCCGCTTTATTTGCTCCCCTCAAAACCTAAGTAAGACCCCCTTGATGTCCGGCATCTTCGGAATATCTTTTTCGTTCACAGAACGTTTTTAACTCTAATTTTTTAATGATTAGTGATTCAGCCGACGACGTACGCCGGTGGGACATCGTTTAAGAATCTCGATAAAAAATTTGATTCCTCAGAATTGACAGTAATCAAATTTTAAAGCCCAATCAAGTTGATTGAAATAAATTCTCTACTAAGTTGCTGGGAAAAGCGTGGGTAAAAAGCGAATAGGTTTAGCATTTGCGACGTTTCGCAAGAAATCCAAGAATACCTTTCGTTCCATTCTTTTTAAAACAAAGATGAAGTGGCGAGCGGCGGAGGCGAGCGCTAGTGAGTCGGCAGTAAAATAAATAATTAAGAAGAATAAAAAGCGAACACGCTCCATAAAAAGAGCACTCCACGGCGCGCTTAATAACAGAACCCTCTCGGTGGAAATTGGAAATTTTAATGGCGAACTTTAATAGCTCTCCACGCGGAATTACCTTCATTAATTGCAGTTCCCAATACGCTTACTATTAAACATAAATTCTATTACGGTCTTAAAATTTATATTGTTTGTCTGGTACGATAGAATTGAAAATTTCAATTATAATTGCTTTTCTTCCGCGTGACGTTCCAAAAATATCTACAAGGGTGTACTCATTAACGCGACAATTAGCGTTATCAATACATCGTACATTATGTTGGATGGACTCCATTAGCTCGGCAGTACAATCAATTTCCAGTCAAAAAGGAACACAAACGGAACACCGCTGGATAAGGTAAATAAAAAATGAATAAACAAAACAGAAAAAGGTCCCGGCATGTTATTTGGAATTGATAAATGGCCCTCTAAAGATAGGTGAGAGAGAGACACAGCGAGGGCAGAACAGGATGCAAGAACTAATGAGTCGAAGCCGGGCCCGGTGAGTATGGGATAAAACATTATAAGATAAAGAAAAGTGCTTCTTATCCTCTGAACTTTTGTTTGTTGTTCAGATTTATTGACGTGGTTTCATTCTTGGGTGGATAGGTATTTTTATATGCCTCTTTGTTATCTGCGAGGCGGTCCGTTGAGCATGTTCACGGTACATTTGCGCTGAAAGCGCAGTTTTATGGACATGAATGCAATTGATCATTCTCGATGTTCATTTTGGGGGTTTTGAGCAATCGGTCACCCTTCCAACGCGTGCCAACACAAATGAGGTGTTAATTTCGAGTTTCCTCTCCAATTCCACCACTAATTGTAATGATGAAAGGATTTTGGAGCTGCGTAACTGTAGCGGACATAATCGTGGTTGACGAGACGAAACATTTATTAATTTACGAGTTTGGTTTGTTTTACATGAATTTTGATGTCATCCGGAAGTCACAATATTTGGATAGCTATAATTTGTGGGTCATAAATGCTTATCGGATGCTGTGATGTCTTCATAAAGTATAAAAGTAAATGTATTTAAGGGCTTATTAACGGGCCTCGATCAGATCAGGAGCCGGTTCGTGAATCGCGATTGAAATGTTCCCAAGAACCAGCCACCAGATCCCTGTAAAAAGATAAATGTCGCTTCGTTTGCCACGTCCCTTCGATTTCATCAGGAGACAGCAAAAGTCTATGAAATCGGGTTCCAGCTCATTTCAGCACATTTCGCTCATTTCAGATCAGAGATTCAATTTAGATTGACCGACAAGATAGTACCTACTGTAGTTGTGTGCAGAAATAGTAGGTACTGTATTTCTGTTTGATTTATTATCTACAAGGTTTTATTCTGATCGATTTAGTTCTATTGTAAATGAATTATATTATAGCTAAAAGTATATTGAGAATCACAATATAAACTCATAGAAATGTGGGTTATAGTAGGCGATCGAATTTGGTGAAAACTGATTGGATATTATTGAAAGCTAGTAGACGTTCGAAGTCAATGACATTCTTATTGTTCGAAGTGGTAAAAGATTTAAGATTAAAGAGATTTAATATTTTTGGTAGATTCTACTTAATTTTTAATCAAAGTATGAAAATAATAATGCTACAAAAGTAACAGGGAATGTAAACACGATGAAAGATGATGATATTAGTTAAGGTAGCATGAAGGAAGCGGTTGTTTATGCGTTTATGGCTTATAATCTCTTGTATAATGCAATCAACGGGCAGTCACTCGTCGAAAATTTCGGAATGGTCTCTCTGATGGTAATAAGCGACTAACTAATGTTGCGACGAAGGCTTTCTCTCCGCGTTCACACGCTGTCCGACTCCGTTTTATCTAGTACTTTATTACGTTAATAATGTTTGTGGCTCGCGCCACAGCCGGTTTCTCTGCTATTCAGATTGGAGCCAGCAGAACAGGCTTTATGCTGATTGGATGACGCGGAAAAAGCAAGGCTGTGTTGCGGCCTTGTTGTGGAATTCCGATGTCCGCTACTCATTTACCATTCGGAAGATTTGTGGCTTCTGACTCTATAAGCTATAAATTGCCGATATTATCGACGCTCCGGCGAAACTCTATAATTCTAGACGGTATTAGTATTCCTAATATGGCGAAACGCTATTGGCGTCTCGAATATCATTGGCGGCGCAGACGCAGAATGCTAAACAGCCGCCTCGAGGCAAGTCTAATAACTGTGGACATAGTTAATTTATTTATGCTTTAGCTCGGGTTATCGCTTGCATAGCATCTGATTGAATCACGACTCATCCTCTAATTGCGCTCGCTGAATTATCTCCTGTAATGGATGTCCTCGGCGGTAATTATCCATTGCGGCGCCAGTAATCTGGCCGCGGCCGCGGGCAATTTACATCGGAATGCGAGCCGAGAGCTGAGAGGGGCCTGTCTGTGGGTCGAGTAGCGTTTCTGCAGCTATCGCGACTGCGATCGGCGCCCGAACCCCCGGCTGCTGCACCTTGTCAAATCGCAACGATAATCTCATCTGAGATTCACTACGTATCCGGTACAGCTTCGAGAGCCGATGTACGAGCGTAGCGGTACTTCGCGACGGCATATCAGCGAAGGCCGATGAACTGGGATGCTACATGCCACGGACGAGAGACGCCGCAAAGCTAAAGGACTGTCTGCGACCAGTCGTGATCACATCCTTGGAAAATTGCTCTTTCGCACGTTCTACGCTGCGCTATGTTTACTACTAATAGAAACAACTTGTTGACGGCCGTTTATTATAGGTCCATCCCATCAGTTCCTTGTTGGAAGATCGTTTCATACTGGTGTAATTCTAAGGCGGCATTTGATTAACATAGGTTAGAATTATTCTCGAGGTCCGTGTTGCTTTCGCATCGATAATGAAAATGAGGGCCTATCCGTCTCGGGTGCCGCCTCCGAATGTGTTTCTAGCCTTTATTGCAAAGGTATAAGAGTCAATTGATCGCGACGAAATTGCTAAGCGGAATCTAGGCATGCGTCGTTTATCAGTCATTCGGTACACGTCCCGTCAGTCGAGGTTATCAAGGTGCTTTCACGCCACTCGAATAACATTTGAATAATTAAATGCGTTCGTCGAACTTCTAAAAGTGCAAAATAAAGCAAGGAAGTGGCTATGACTAGGCGCTGAACGGAGCGCCACCGCGCCACCTGTTCGATCGAGAATCGAAGTATTCATCGCATCGTTAGTCCACAATGGAGCACAAAAGGACGGCTACCTGAACGTGATTTCTTTTTTGTGCCGCCACGAGTTGACTCACGAACGCAAGAGCTTTATCCGTCTCGAATGGAGTTCGATTATCGCGATACCCCTTTTCGATTGTGTGGGCGACGTAAATGTCACACACACAATGCTCTCCGTTTAACGCTCCTCTCAATGGTCCGTTTGTCGTCTTAAATCATAACAGCTCTGTCATCTGGTAGTCAATTGATTATAGTGCGCGTGCCGACTTTCCATAAACATTTAGCCCTTTGGTGTCCGCGTTTATTCTGAGCATGTATTCGAGATTTACCGTTTCAATTTGTTGTGTAAACACCAGTGGCGTCGCATGTGTCCACATTTCATAGGTGACAATGAGCAGATGTTAGCGACTTTTCTGAAAAAGTGTTTTGTGATGTCGCACCTTTTTAAGGTACTGATGTGCGGAGTATTAGCACCTTTGTTTCTGGAAAGTTAGCAAGTTCATTGACTGCCTGCATGTGGCAAGTACGAATTGATGTTGCATGTGAATGCTCTTATTGAGTTCGATATAAGAGTGAGATTGTTGGGACGAATGGAATGGAGCGTACATAAATATGTTTCAAGATAGGCGTACAGATTGAAGAGCAACATAAAAAGCTTAATCAATATCTCAACACGACCGCATTCCTCTGTTATCCGAGAGAGCATGCCTTTCGATTTAATTAGATCGTGAAAATATATTTGGAGCGATAGATGGAGTCGTGTGAAGTATCACTAACGGTACAAGTGTTGGAATTGTTCAATGAGAGAACAATAATGATGACAATTACATCTGAGATGGTGCTTTCAAATACAATGAACAGATAAAGATAGTCAACAACTGTAAATTGCAAGTTGATTCTACTGCCATATCAGAAGCACCCAAGGGTTGTAAATAAGTAATTAACAACATGAAATGGCTATTTGTCATTTACATAAAGTACTAGCTTTAGCCCGCGGCTTCGCCCGCGTGAATATCTCTTCCCACGGGAACAGTGCTTTTTCCCGGGATGAAAGGTACCCTATGTCCTTCTCCGTACTTCCAGCTATGTGTATGCGAAATTTCAGGAAGATTGGTTCAGTAGGTAAAGCGTGAAAAGGTTACAAACAAACAAACAAACCAACAAACAAACAAACCCACTTTCGCATTTATAATATTAGTTAGGACTAGCTTTGCCCGCGGCTTCGCCCGCATAAATTTCCCACGGGAACAGTGCTTTTTCTCGGGATGAAAGGTACCCTATGTCCTTCTCCGTACTTCCAGCTATGTGTATGCGAAATTTCAGGAAGATTGGTTCAGTAAATGAAGCGTGAAGAGGTAACAAACAAACAAACCAACAAACAAATAAACTCACTTTCGCATTTATAATATTAGTTAGGATTATGAAGCAATATAATCTATGTTTAATAAATACTTCAACATAAACGTTAATTAAAAACAAAATGGCATTTGAAACAACGAAGACATAAGTAACTTTGAAACTATCAGAAATTTCTAATCGCACTTGGAGCTTCTCCAAGCAAGACGTACATTAAAGTTGTGATTACAGATACAGATGCAATATTATCAACATTGTGGGTATGAAGGCTGACATTTTTACGAGGTATTCATCTGTGTTGTCGGTAATTTAAGACCCGGAGAAAGAAGCCGGAATGCGGCCGCGGAATTCTATGCCCTACCATTACGATTCGTTTGATACATTTATTTAACTTTCGTTTTGCACTAACTCGGGTATTTTATTTAGTTATATGGCATTTAAATATTGAAATACACCATAACCTTGAAATTCTTCATTCAAATAGTTTATAATTTCACTGATTGACAAGAATTCATTAAAAGTGTGTTAATTTTATTCTCGCATAAAATGAGAGTACTACGTTTAATTGCGGATAGAAACCAACGCACACAGCTTGTAAAAATAGTGGCATATAATTATATTTAAAGAAAAAACGCAAGACGTCTATATTTTCCATATAAAAGAAAATATGTCTGTATAAAAATTAAATCGAGACGTTTAAACTTTTTGCCGCAGTCCCGCAAAAGGATCGAATCAGATAGCTGAATCGATTAAAATCCAGTCTTGAGGCAATCGATAGCTAGACTTGCGAAGGTAGCCACAGTAATCGAAAAACGACTTTAATAGCATAAAATTGAACGTTGAGAAATAACCATCTTAAAATAAAACTACAAAAATGCTAGGAATATAATTGTGCAGTTCTATGTAGAAGAAATAAAAAAATAAAAAAATTGGTGTGTGTGTTAAATGATCAGTAAAGTAGGATCTGAATTAAAAAAGATGACTATTATGATAGTCGCATAAAGTAAAGTAATACCTACTAACTCAGTGCTTAAAACGTTAAAGTTTGTTTTAGTCTTGGGTCTTCATATTTGGTTGTTGATTGATAAAGCAACCTAGAGACCTAAAATGGTGCATAATATGATCTCAGATCTGCACACAGAATGTCCGTAATTGGCCTAGTTCCCCGAGACTAGAATTTTAGTTGAAATTTTGATATTGATTACCGGTAGATATTGAAGTATTTTATTCTAAAGTTTAACTAAATTAGTACAGGTAGTTTTAAAAGATCTAATACTGCACGAGAATATACTTACGCACCCAAGAGATACGAGTACGTTAATAGCCTGAAACCATGAGCAAAATGAGTATTTCTATATATAACTGAAATAATTTATCTCTGTGTTTATTGTGCAAAGATATAACAAACAAACGATAATTATAAGGCTTTCTATGAATAAATTACGACTGATCGAGAAGCATTGACCACTATCAGATTTGCATCAAGTACCGTCGTTTAATTAACTTCAGTCATTTGCTATCTAATGCTTTTGAGTTTGCCGTCTAAATTTCAACTGTTCTCTATAATCATAATTACGATGGTACATACTTATTTTATAAACATTTAAATTAAAATCTGTTCATTTAGTGGCGGTACGCTAAAAACGGGAATTCCTTTTTAAAAAGTTATTAGTATAGATAGTAGCATGCTTTCTATATATTTTTTTTTTAATTAAAGATGGGTTCGCTCTTGACCACAATCTTGTCCGAGGACAGAGATGAGGTCTACGATGTAGCGAGCTTACCCAGAATCAGCCTATTCACTCTGGTTTTGAAGAGAGTCAGGTTGTATGTGCTCGGGTTGTTGGGTGTCAATTTATATATAAAGACCATACATTAAGAGGTTTTGTGCAGCCTAATTGTTTTTAAGTTTCATACATATTTTTACAGACATTTATTTATTAAAATTTAAGAACATCGAACATCGGTGCGGCTTGTCTATATCTTCGGCCATCATTTAATTGGAATAAAAAAAAATCCTTAATAAATATTTATTGAACCGTTAAAAAATATTTTAGAAAATATCAGAACTGTAATTGAAAGCAAATAAATTACTATTTTTAGTTGAGTGTTTGATTTTTCTGCAGTTCATACCATAATATTTGCGATGACGAATTTTCAGTAAAGAAAATATTTAACAGCAAATTCATTTTAAAATTGGCGTCTGATGACAAATCTATATAAGTATACTTTTTTTGATGGCAAATTGACTGTGATGGCAAACTTACAGTTGACAAAATCAGCGACATTCGCCTTTGTTTCGTTTCTACTTCCTTTTCGTAAGCCGTTGTGTAATTTCAACCAGCAGCAAAACAGCAACATAAACTTTACACAATTCATGTTATTATTTTACGATAAAAAGGTTAATGCGTAATATTTTGACATACCGTTGACTGTAAATGTCAATTTAATTTATAACAGTTTATTTTATAGATGGTTATCTCAAGTGTTAACGTGGGTTTAAATCTGTATTTGTTTTAATGATCCTTTAAATGCAAATGCCAACGTGGGAACAACATTTACAGTTATATTTGTATTACGATATATACGCCAAGGAATCAAAATTAATTTACAAATAGCGATTAATTAATCAACTAATGCGAAATGCTCATGCAAACAAGATTCGATTAATCGCATCACCTATTCGAATTCATTAGTCGAATAACGCTATTCCATTAACGTATCAATTTTGTGTGAGTCGTAATTTATTTGTAACGTCGAATGCAATTAAAGAGTTAAATTACGATATTTGTGGAATTTCACGATTATTTATAGCGGATTAGAAAATATCCAACTTTTCTCGGAAAGCTTAGTCGATTATGAACTTTATAGTGGTTGAGATAATGTGTTAAATGTGTTTTTAACGATAAATGATTCCGGGTCTGGGGTCAATAGTCATTATACTTAGGACCAGTATAATATTTTGAATATGCTTTAATACCTTTGTTAGGGACGTGACAATCGACTAATTTGATTACCACAAGCTGCCGCAAGCGATTACAGATCTTTCTATAATTTTATGTGACAGCATGGTTAGTCGTCATTTATAATTAGTCATAAACATCTGTTAGATATTGTACGATGAAGATAATTTGCATGTCCCGCTAGATTTTACGAGCTGGGTGTGCCTAATTGCAAGATAGTAATTACTAAAATAAATTTATTAGTAATCATAATCCTTTACTAAAACTACAGTTGACTTACGATCATTTTCACAGAGTCAAATGCAGGCCTATGTTTTACTTAATTATCAGCCTATATACATACAAGGATAAATACGGTAATTTATAAACTAGAGATTAAAAACAAAAATTTTAACTTAAATATAGTACGTATTTATTTTATTATTTGCTATTTAAATAAATACATATACGTATTAATAAATTACTGTCTAAATCTGTGTGATGTGTCCGTAAAATATATATTTATTTATCTTAAAAAAAAATTAAGTAACATTAAATATCTAGAGTTTTTTTACGAACGACTGGCAAAATAATTTCCCTTGACAGGGATAAACGTAGCGAAAAATGCAACACGATTTATCGATAACATCGCGAAATATGATTGGTCATTCCGTAGTCGATTAAATTCGAATGACTGATCTTAGAACGAAAGTTGAAGTTTCAAAAATGAAAATTTAATTCAAATGTGACTGTACTTTTACATACTGTCAATGTGATTTAAGTGATTATAATAAATGACGCTGATTGAAATTCGACAGGTAAATTAATGATTGGTGATTGAAGAATGTAAATTAAAAGATAAAACGAGGCTTAGATAAATTTCACAAACAAATAAGCCTTGCTGTCAGAACTGATTCTGTTGTTTTTGGGACTACATAGTTTGTTGGATAACACGAAACATGTTCAGCCACACTATCAGTAAAATTTTTCGTCATTGAAGGTAATATTCATTGAAGTGGTACACGACGATTTTAACGTAAGAAGTATTTGCTACATTTATCGTAAAATTCATTAAAAAAACATTGTTTGTCACTTTCTAAAACATAACAGCACTTAAAAAACAACGTTACCATCTTCAAGCGTATTTGTTAATTAAACAAAACTCATTTCACGAATAGTCGATAATTTTAATCGAGTGAATTAATGACATGCTAATAAAGTGATTCGATAAGATTCGAGCTTTTATGCTCGTTTTGTGAAACTGATAAAGTAATGTAAAATAACCTAAAAAAATCATCCAATGTTACTTAACGTTTCCTTGTGAATAGAGAGACTGTAGAGTAGACAGAAGCGAACGAAGATATTTCTAATAAAAGAGATTTATGAAAGGAAAAGACATTGCACCGACTCCATATAAAATGGTAGTAGAAAGAAAGTAAGGAAGGAACAAAATTAGCGAGGTCCACAGTTGGAGGACTTTTTTCTCGATAAAGAGGTATTCCTGTCAGAGTTCCACAAAAATGTTCAAAACGAAGAAGAAGACAGTGATATCACAAGTATTATTTTGATTAAAAGACATAAAAAAGCTAGGCTTTTTCAGACCCTGATGGTTCTTACGAAAGCATTACTAGTCAACTAGAAACAACAATAAAAGTAGATGTGTGTTCTCCTAAATGTCAGAGTAAGTAGAAGCTCAAACAGACTGACTGCTAGAACGCCACTTTCGACCGGTAGAAACAAACAACTCTCGTTCATTTACGACAAATATTGAATTTGGTGTGGTGCAAGTAAGAGAATTCAGCGGTTTATTTGACCTAGACCTCATTTATTTATTTACAGGTGATTTAATAACATAGACATAGAAAAAAAGATTATTCTATAATAGACATATAAACTTGATTGTCAAATGAAGCCCAAAAACGTTCATAATAGTGTGCTCCAATTTAATTTTTTTTACAGATTGTTCACAAATTCTATGGAACCAAAACATACCAACAATGTCAAACTTGACAAAAATGAGCCTCACAGAAGGTATTAACTGTCCTTCACCAACATAGGCAAAAATCATTTCTGACATCCTGCTTCCTTAGCTGTCTGTGTCTCTAAGTAATTTTTTTTGTTCTAGCTCTATGTATATCACCTGTAAATAAATAAGATCCTTATCAGGCTATTGATTGCCTGATGATGCCTGATAAGGGTGTTAATGTAGGTAATTAGTAAGCAAGTTAAGTGACCAACTAAGGTGTCTGAACTGTCTTAGCTAAACGATTACCAATTACGACTGACACCAACTGATTTCAATAGATCTCTTGAAACATAGCGTAGTACTCAAGAACTAAGAAACTCTTTTCTTTCCTTTTGCCAAAAGAGATTTAAGACGATAGAGAAAATACAGACTACGTTGACAGCAATTAATGAAAGCCCATGTATTTAACATCTTCTGCCCTTCTGCCAAAAGGAAGGAAATTTAAAGAGAGCGATGGAGAAAACATAGACTACATTGACAGCAATTTATCCAAGCCCATGTATCTAACATCCTATAGTTTTCGTATCCGCTACAGCTCAAGAACTAGACCCTCTGGTAAGAGAAACGTGCATACTTGAGTTAAAGCGTCTGTGCCGATGGCTGATGGTGGTCCCAGAGTCGGGCGCTGTGGGGCGCCGCATGCCCACCGAATTGTTTTACGATTCGGTAAATAATTATCATTACGACGGATATCCAGTTACCTAAATGGATTTGATGTTCCTCAAATAGTATTTACATCCCTACTTTCTATTCCATATCTACTAATTGGTTTGCTGTTAGGTTCATAAGTTATGTTATTTGATTGCACTGCATGGAAAATATTAATTATTTCTTGAGGATATCATTAAAAATTTAATAATTATTATCCATCATGGTAATGGTAACTTAACTCGCGATCGAAGTTACTTAAAATCTTGCAATCTTAGTATTTTCCCAGTATCAAAGCAGTATCAGTAGCTTTCTCAGTAGTATGTATCTTTTTCTTGAAAACATCAAAATATCGTCTTGCCTTCTTTAGCTTGATTTCATATTCATTTGTATTTAGCTTTTTTTTTCTTTTCTTACGATTAGCTGAGAGAACTATAATTGAAATGCCGACTTTGAAAAGCATATCTATCTATGCAAAAATGAGAATTATAACTTCAATCATAACCTTAAATACGAGGAAAAATACACCGCAGAAAGTTTCATGTAAGTTAAGTTACTGAGCATACTTGAAGAGTTTTTAATGATAATAATGTTTAGATAAACGTAAGTCATCACAGCATGACTAATGTCCGAGATAAGGTCTACCGATTTATGAAAGCAAATGTTTATAAAAATTGTAGAAAGCGGAGAAATGCGCCGGCGACTATGTTTGGTTGTTTCTCCTTGGGCCTTTGATTGATTTCTTGGTTTAAGAATATTTTTTGTTTTCTGTCTTATATCCTTTTTATCTCCAGAAACTTTAGACAAAGTCAGAATTTAAAAAAGGAAAACGAAGTTCGAAAACGCTAAAAAGTATGGGTCGTCATCGTCATCGCAATTTCATAGAGAAAACAATTCGAAACCATACAGTAACGAACTGTTTTATCGCTTACTTCCATACTTTTGACGTTCGCTTTCGCTTTGATGACGGAAGAAATTGATTGACATTTGATGTCGAAACGATTACAAATTTAGATATCGTATCGCTACGAATCAAATGAAACTTTGGCTAAACCTGCAGGGTCGTTAATGTTTGGAGAAAATTTTAGCGTATTTTATAGGTTACTGAAAAAATTGCCAAGATCAAAATTTTAATTGTGTGCTAGTAATTAAAGAGCGCCATTAGGTAGTGGTTTGGTGTGTAGAGCATTGGATGCTCTACACAAAAATTAACACAATATGGATCATATTAATCATAGAATCAAACGTGAAAGATAATGAAATCATTACTAAGGTAAGTACCCCTAACTTTCATTCAGAATAACTTAGAAAAATTCCATAAATTCCCATTAGATCCACAAAGATTACACCCAGTTCGCAAGTTGTTCAACGCGGCGCAGACGCGGAACAGCGGCGCATGCGTGTTGGTTAACGCAAATTGAGGAGCAATCTCCTGCAATCATCGCTTTGAGACGATCTGTTTTGATATGCCGCCTGGTGCGGCCTGTCAGGAAAGGGTTTGATACGATCCTTGTTTATTGCATTTTGTAATTCCATTTACATGTTTAATTAGCTGTGGTTTAGGTATTTTTTATATTCAATTCGAAACTGAGTTTGTTACGCTCTCACGATTTACTACTCAACCCAAATACTATATAAACTCGCTTGAGTTTATATAGTACTCGTATTTGATCAATCTTTTATTGCAAATTTTGCATGTAATTTTTGGAAAATTTAAATACATAAGTACAGAATATTGAAAACCATTAAGAATAGAAGTGACTTTGAATTGTGAAGAAGTTTCCTGAAGATATTCCACACAAAATTTTACTTGATAAAAAAAATATTAAAAATGCGCAAAAAATAAAATGAATGACTAAATTAAAAGAAAATTTCATGAAATAGAGCAGCTGCAAAACTGCAACTCGTTTCGATACGGTAACTTGTTCATTTTGTAGGCCCGCTTCCCGTTTTCGAACAACCTGTACAGCACATTCAACGTTAGGCTGTTGAAATAGGCGTTAAATTGCAATGGACTGATATAACTTTAAGTGCTGATGGTACTACAGGGGCAGGTGAACTGGCGCCAGACACCAGATGACTTTAAGTACTACGTTCTATCAAGAGTCAAATTAAAAATATACAAGATGCAAATGACAAAAAATTGTAAACGAATTATTAGGTCATCATTATGTAGTGCTGCTAGTAGTCATAGACATTATAGATGAGCAACAACTCTCCGATCCTACCCAAAAATGTTACGAACCCAAACCTAAAATTTTACAACAAAATTAATCCAATGAAATCTATAATTTTGAAACACGAAAATCCTCCACGACGAGTATCTCCTCCATCAAAGTATAATTTCTTTCGGTTCACAGGCAATTACCTAAAAACGCGACGTCGTTAAAACACCAATGGCCCTCGGAAATGACACGAAATCGTTTCGCTCGTCTTCTAAACCATTAAGCACACGGACCTATGATTTGAGGGTCTGTTCGTCTAACGAAGCAGCCGTAAAATGTTCCTATAATCACTGACGACCGCTTGTAAAGGCAAAGGGCTGATTACAGGGTGCCCGCCCACCGGCTCGGAATCCGGCTGGAACGAAAATCAAATAGTCCTAATTCGATACGAAACGAGTTTGAGAACATGTACAAGGGGCGATTCCATTGAGCGACTTTTTGATTTATAATAGCATCAAAATTAGCTTGCATGCTAACCATAGTTAAATAGGTATAAGTACAGTCTATCTGTAACAAACCTTATTTACTGAAAATAAATGATTTGATTGATTTGAGGTGAGAGGTGGAGGGAAGGATTCAAGTTGTACATATTCTCTTTCTGAACCAAGTTCTGAACCTACTTCTTAAGCTTGTGATCTAGTCAAGATCAAGGTTTGACAGTCGTTATCGTCAAGGCGAAGGCAGCTACTAAATCCATAATCAAATGTTTGTCCTTTAAAAAAATAACAGTTGCAGGACCCATATCAAAAGCAAGGAACAACTATACAAAGATACTAATCGTATCGTGTGAAAAGAACCTCTAAATCTCTAAGTCCAATACTGAAACGGAACGTCGTAACTCCTTTTTCCTATTCTAAATTAAAGACGTTTCGGCACCAAATGATCAGGGACGAACCAAGCACGATTTCGCTTGCTCCTAATTATAAGGGCTCCGAAGGTAATTGCGTGTAACGTTGCGTGATTGTTTTTTGTTTGTTTGAACGCTTCCTCAGTCATTATTCCTTTGTTCTCTTGTCGATTAAGGTTGTTATGTACTTTACAAAATACAATTTTGCGTTTTATGTACAAAGAACAAAATACGGCACATTCTTTGCGCTTATCGCCAAAAACGTCTACATGAGCGAATACTTTATTAACAAGAATTTTATTCACGTCCATCCTAAGCGAATTAAATTTTATTGCTTAATCATTAAAGTGCAAATTGCTGTATATATTTTATTACCATAGGGTATTTATAGACAAAGAGGCATTGGCTAGAAACACTTCGCTAATTGACATTAAATGCCCGTCGTTTGTCATTCGTGTTATACGCCACAGTCGTCACGTCATTTGGCGTTGGATTAATACGGCATATCTTTTTTGTTTAAGCTCTTCCTATATTCGCTAATAATGGATTGTTAGGTAGTAACAGTCACGCAGTTCCAGTGAATTTACATGCAAATAATGGCACAAGCAACTGGGCTCATAAATACAGATACGTGGCTTTGTATATAATTGTTATGTTATTAAAATAATACAATAACAGTTATTGACTTCTTATCAACATTTTTGCGAGGATTTTCCACATGTGTGCCATTCTCGCCACACAATTGTTGTCATTCAAAGCTCCGACCGCTGAACACAACTTGACAAGTAATTTTAAATCAGACGCCAAGAAGGTCCTTGCTTCTAGTCTATAATTTGAGACTAATTTTTAAAATAAGGCTACCTGGCTCCATACCCGTTTTCGGTCTCGAATCGCGTTTTAATGACGGATGTCTCGGTCAGCCCTAGTTCAGAATTTTATAAATTCGATCGAGACATGTGTTCAGTTACAAAATGAGGAAAGAAACAATTTTTGGAATTAGGGGTCAATTTTCCCCGAACGGCCATATACCTTGTTGCACTTCTGATTTTCGAAAATCTTCATGGCCTGACTTTATCAAATGCCACTATGTTTTTTTATCTGTGAATTTGGTACAACATGTAAGATTCATAATTTTGACGAATAACTGTATATTTAAATAAAATACACCTAATTTGTTTTATATATGTGATCTTGGTGAAAAATATTCATGTAATAAATAACTAGATATTGATATTACGCAATAAAATTAAGTCCCCTGCACGCCTTATTATCTACAATTGCAACAAAATAAATTTTATTAGCCGTGAATTCGTGATATCATTATCTTCTATATCTTTAGTCTCAAAAATTCGTTTTAAGCACGTGAAAATAATCTTTATCTACATTGAAACCAATTTCAAGTGTTTACCACGTTCAAACAAATATACTCTCTCTCAGCCGAAAGACGTCCACTGCTGGACAAAGGCCTCCCCCAAGGATTTCCACAACGACCGGTCCTGCGCTGCCCGCATCCATGCGCGTCCCGCGACCTTCACCAGGTAAGTTGCCAGGGCCAAGGGTCGTCGGGGTTGGTAGCCTGGCATCTGCCGGGGATTCTTAGCACCCCCTGCCCCGCCGTTACCGTGACCGCTACTATAGTCCGGAATAGCGGGAACGCCGGGGACTAGGGGCCGTGTTATGGTTGTATTATCCATGGGGGGTTTTGCCGTAATCGCCACGCTTGGCAGGCGGGTTGGCGATCGCAGTGTGATAGTTCGCGGAAAGATGCTGCTGCCCATCCTCCGGTGTTTTAAAATCCCTTAGTCGCCTCTTACAACACCCACGGGAAGAGATGGGTTGGTGCTATTCTAGGGCCACACCACAGGCCACAAACAAATATACAAACTTATTTTTTTTTTAACTTAATTATTAGTATAAAAAGTCAAAAATATTTTATTGAAACTTGGCTTTGACACTTTTTACGTCAAAAACTAATTTACTTCATTATTATATGTATTTTAAATCTCAAAGCTACAAACAACTAGATACCATTTCGGAACGATCACTGCTGAGAAGAAATGCCGAAACGAAAGTAAGTCATTAAACAGTGTTGGTCGCCTAACATAGGATAGGATATACAGGGTTATTTGTAATAAACGAAAAACCTTCCTAGGGGTGAAAGTACTCATAAATATGAACATCTTTTTGTATGGGACCGACTCTGAAATCTCAAAAAAAAAATCAGCTGTTCCATACATTTTGCAATACCTATTCGCCCAAATTATATTCTCTGTTAGGAAGTAGAGACGATCGATACCTAATCCAAAACTTGTACGTCAGCAACAGTTACGCGAATCCAATGGGAACGATGATAGGTAGACAAGGTCGCATAGGCTTTTCAAAACTGGTGTTCGTATACATACTAACATCATCGGCCGCTTATCAGCAGGTGGCCATTAGCATGGCCGTCATAAGGAAATTCTGTGGCCACAAAATATTAAAAAATCGGAACTAGAAAAAAAATCTTCCATCAGAATGGAATAGGTTTTATAAAACAGGAGTTCTAATATAGTTCTAAATAGCGTTTAAAACTATCATCGTTCAGAACCTGGCGATAAACAATTTTTTTTTGGTAATCTATTATAGTTACCTAGTTGAACCGACCAACCCATACATGGTTTCGAGAAATAATTAAAGTATTAAACTGTGACGGTAGCTCATTATTATAAGCTGTATAAAAGCTCTGATAACCAAACTTTATAGGAATATGTTTAACGATTGTGCCAGAAATATTCACAAGCCATTTTACATTTTCTAATTATTTATCTATTTGAATTAAAAATGAAATTGTCAAATATCCTAAATTACTTTCAATAAACTTGGTTACCCTACAAGGTTAGCTTTCCAAAATAAACAGTTGTAACGAAGACATTTGCAATTTAACATGAATAAATTAACATTCCAATGAGGGGTCACCAATAAGGCATTAGTATTTTACGATATTTAATAAATAATAATCACGATATTATCAGACGATTAATATCCAAGATAATATAATATGATGACAAGTTTGAAGGGATATAAAAAGATAAAACGAAGAATATGTTTTCTTAGAACATCGATAAAATAAAAAACATTCTCACGGTTTTCTCTTACGGGTCAGTCAGAGCCCTATGTTACGTCCGAAATGTTAGGATATCTGCCGCTCTCATCTTAATAATACTGTTTTTGTTTGATAACTATTATTATTATAAATATTCATTACATTTACGCTCTTATATTCCTTAATGACTACAAAATTCCCAAGAGCGTCTTCTATCTATTTATGTCATATTGCCAATGACAATCCTTTTATTTTGCGCTGTCAATGTCAGAGTCTTCTACTCGTGATGACTTTTTCTTTTTAGATGTGAGACATGACATGTAAGTCTAGATCCTAGGTGGTTTGATAATTACTAGAAGATTTGATAGAAAAATCCTTGAAAATCTCTAGGATGCAGCTGGTACAGACAAGCAACGTAATCACCCTATTGACACCAGTAGGCTTAGCCAAAATTACATTGATTCATAGCGAAACGATATCTAAATTCGTAATCGGTTCTACAGATAACAAACACGAAGAGAAGAAAAAAGTGCGGCCTTTTGTCAATCCCATACATTTTAACGTTTTTTGAACTTCGTTTTCGTCTAAATTCTGACTTTATCTAAAGGTCCTGGTCCTGAGGTCTATTGACTTTGAAACTCACTCTATAAGAACCACAGTAACTTTATTTACGTGAAACTCCCGGTTTATCGACAGAATATAATACGACTAATGTGTGTAATCTATGCAACCGAAGTGTGGGTGGTGAAAAATGATACGTCTTTTGTTTCGTCGGCTAATAGATAGCGAGGAGCGATTAGCAATTAATCTGAAATTGGAGCCATCAATATAGTTTTTTTTTATCGTATGTGGCAGTTCTTGTTAAGAGTGTATCACGTCCGCGCGCCCGACCGAGTTTAGGTATTTGATAGACCGCAGCTGGCTGTGTGCAAGTCACACGCACACATCGACGTGAGATTGCCGCCAACCCGAAGTAATAAGTGACAGGGATCCGGCAAAGAATTTATTGGTACCTATATAATTATTTTTTCTTGCTTTACGGTAATAAATACTAAAAATAAAATTACGACCATTTTTTTATGTAAAACACCTACTTGGCGTGACTTGGCGGTAAAATGGACACGAATGCCGCGACAGAAAATAGCATGACCGTCGTGCCAGGATGCTAAGATGTTAAATATCTGCCTGGCATCCCATGAAGGCCAATTTTTCGGGATAAGGTTTACAAAAATAGTATTTTTGGATCCAAGATGGCGGACAACTTTTTTTTAATTTTGCAATATGGGTATGGTTTTTAAGTTTTTCAGTGCGCTGATTACAAAAATAACATTTATTTTAAGATCCAAGATGGCGGACAACTTTTTTTTCAATCTATACATATAATAAAACAGTAAAAATATTTTGTCTGTACATTTAGTACTTTTGACTAAAATGGATAGAGGGACACCTAAAAAGAACAATAGAAAGCAAAAAATTTTTTTGGAATTTCTTGTCTGTCTGTCTGTCTGTCTGTCTGTCTGTCTGTCTGTATGTATGTACGCGTTTCACGCAAAAACTACTGGACGAATTTGAATGAAACTTTTTTTGTTGTATATAGCTATACTAAGCTCATGGGCAACATATAGGCTATAATTCATTTTGAAAACTGGAACACCTGATGAAGAACCATAACAGAACAGCTAAACTATAAGAAATATGGAAAATGGTGCCTTAACAAAAGTCGTTCAACCTGATGAGCATTTTCTGCTGACGTATAAAAATTGAAGATCTGGAACATCTGATGAAAAGCTCCAAGAGACCAGCTACACTATAACATATATGGAAAAGGGGCCTGAGCAAAAATAGTTAAAACTGATGAGCATTTTCTGCTGACGTATAAAAATTGAAGATCTGGAACATCTGATGAATAATCTTCAAGAGACCAGCTACACTATAACATATAAGGAAATGGCGCCTTTGCAAAACTTGGTTAATCTGATGAGCATTTTCTGTAAACGTATAAAAATCGAAGATTGGAACACAGGAAACAGTTTGGTACACAAAAAGACTTTTCATCTAAGCCAAAGTGACGCGGGCAGAAGCCGCGGGTAACGCTAGTTTTACAATATGGGGTATGGTTTTATAAGTTTTTCAGTGCGCTGATTACGAAAAATAACATTTATTTTGAGATCCAAGATATGGCGGACAACTCTTTTCAATTCAATTTTACAATATGGGTATGGAATTATAAGTTTTTTCAGTGCGCTGATTACGAAAATAACAATATTTATTTTGAGATTCCAAGATGGCGGACAACATTTTTTTCAATTTTACAATATGGGTATGGTTTTATGGGATTTTCAGTGCAGTGTGCTGATTACGAAAAATAACATTTATTTTGAGATCCAAGTATGGCGGACAACTTTTTTTCAATTTTACAATATGGGTATGGTTATATATGGCTCTTTATAAAGGCGGTGCGCTCGGCGCCGATGACAAAAATAACATTTATTTTTTGAGATCCAAGATGGCGGACAGTTTTTTATTTTATTTTACAATATGGGTATCGTTTTATGGGTATTTTGGGGACGCTGATGACCAAAATAACATTAATTTTAAGCTCAGCGTCCCCAAAACCTATAAAACGATACCCATATTGAAAATAAATAAAGTAAAAAACTGTCACGCCATCTTGGATCTCAAAATAAATTGTTATTTTCGTCATCGAGCGTCTCCAAAAACCTGTAAAATGAAACCCATATTGTAAAATAATATAGAAAAACTGTCCGCCATCTTGGATCTCAAAATAAATATTATTTTCGTCATCTGCGTCCGTAAAAACCTTTAATATGATACACATATTGTAAAATTGAAAAAAAAAGTTGCTCACCATCTTGGATCTCAAAATAAATGCACTTATTTTTGTAATCAGCGCAATTGAAAACTTATAAAACCATACCCATATTTTAAAATTTAAAAAAAGTTGTCCGCCATCTTGGATCTCAAAATAAATGTTATTTTTGTCATCAGCGCACCGAAATAACTATAAAACCATACCCATATTATAAAATTTAAAAAAAAGTTGTCCGCCATCTTGGATCTCAAAATAAATGTTATTTTTGTCATCAGCGCACCGAAATACCTATATAACCATACCCATATTGTAAACTTGAAAAAAAAGTTGTCCGCCATCTTGGATCTCAAAATAAATGTTATTTTTGCCATCAGCGCACCGAAATACCTATATAACCATACCCATATTGTAAACTTGAAAAAAAAAAAGTTGTTTCGCCATCTTTTATCTCAAAATAAATGCAGTTATTTTTGTCATCAGCGCACCAACCTATACTGATAACTGATGAACCTATAACTGATTACAAAAACTTATAAAGGGATAACCATATTGCAAAATAAGAAAAAAAAGCTGTCCGCCATCTTGGATCTTGATTTGAATTTATTTTTGATTTTTATGATTTCGATTCATATGACTTCGATTTATTATGATTTCTATGATTGCGATTTATTACGGATTTCTATTTCATCAAAAATTGTCGGCCATCATGAGTATGAAAATGGTACCTATATAAATTTAAAAAAAGATTAAAAGTAATAAATATGCAACTCTGATCTATATTACTCTGCTCTGTGTCTGCGAATACACGAACACGCGAAAATTAAAGGCCTCCTGAGCAGCAGAGCGACGTGGATTCCCTTCCCTGAATTCTTACGGCAGACTGATTTTTTCGTGGCTTTGGAACTCTTTATATATTGAGCGTTTCGCTGCCATAGTAAAAAATGTATAGGGGATTTCTCTATGTGAATTGCTACGATTTTTAACATTTTTTTCGGAGTTATTTTTTCAAAAATCTAAAACCAGCAACTTGTAGCTAGTTTAAGAGTGTATCACGTCCGCGCGCCCGACCGAGTTTAGGTATTTGATAGACCGCAGCTGGCTGTGTGCAAGTCACACGCACACATCGACGTGAGATTGCCGCCAACCCGAAGTAATAAGTGACCGAGATCCGGCAAAGGATTTGTTGGTACCTATATAATTTTTTTTTCTTGCTTTACGGTAATGAATACTAAAAATAAAATTACGACCATTTTCTTATGTAAAACATACTTGGCAGTAAAATGGACACGAATGCCGCGACAGAAAATAGCATGACCGTCGTGCCGGGATGCTAAGATGTTAAACATCTGCCTGGCATCCCATGAAGGCCAATTTTTCGGGATGAGGTTTACAAAAATAGTATTTTTGAATTCCAAGATGGCAGACAACTTTTTTTTAATTTTTTTGCAATATGGGTATCATTTTATAAGTGTTTGAAAGTTTCGCGCGCTGATTACGAAAATAAACATTTATTTTGGGAATTCCAAGATGGCGGACAACTTTTTTCTAGCAAGTTTAGGTAATATGGCATATGGTTATATAGGTATTTCGGTGCGCTGATGACAAAAATAACATGGGTATTTATCCAAGATCCAATTTGGCGGACAATTTTTTTAAATTTTGCAAATATGGTTAACATTTTGTATTTTTGGGGACGCTGATGACAGAAAATAACATTTATTTTGAGATCCAAGATGGCGGACAATTAATTTTTAAATTCTCGCAATATGGTTAACATTTTGTAGTTTTTTAGACGCGATGACGAAAATAACATTTATTTTGAGATCCAAGATGGCGGATAATTTTTTTTAATTTTACAATATGGGTATGGTTATATAGGTTTTTTGGGGACGCTGATGGGGACGAAAATAACATTTATTTGAGATCAAGATGGAGGACAGTTTTTTATTTGCCCATTTTACAATATGGGTATCGTTTTATGGGTTTTGGGGACGCTGATGACCAAAATAACATTTATTTTAAGATCAGCGTCCCCGAAAAAAAACCTATAAAATGATACCCATATTAGCTAAAATAAAATAAATTGTCCGCCATCTTGGATCTCAAAATAAATGTTATTTTTGTCATCAGCGCACCGAAATACCTATATAACCATACCCATATTGTAAAATAAAATAAAAAACTGTCCCTCCATCTTGGATCTCAAAATAAATGTTATTTTTTCGTCATCAGCGTCCCCAAAAACCTAGAAAACGATACCCATATTGTAAAATAAAATAAAAAACTGTCCTCCATCTTGGATCTCAAAATAAATGTTATTTTTGTCATTAGCGCACCGAAAAACCTATAAAAACATACCCATATTGTAAAATTGAAAAAAAAAGTTGTCCGCCATCTTGGATCTCAAAATAAATGTTATTTTTGTCATCAGCGCACCGAAAAACCTATAAAAACATACCCATATTGTAAAATTGAAAAAAAAAAAGTTATCCACTCATCTTTGGATCTCAAAATAAATGTTATTTTCGTAATCAGCGCACTGAAAAACTTATGAAACGTGATATACATATCGCAAAAATTAAAAAAAAAGTTGTCCGCCATCTTGGATCTTGATTTAGATTTATTTTGATTTTTATGATTTCGATTTCTATGATTTCGATTTATTACGATTTCTATGATTGCGATTTATTACGATTTCTATTTCATCAAAAATTGTCGGCCATCATTCATGAGTATGAAAATGGTACCTATATAAATTTTTAAAAAGATTAAAAGTAATAAATATGTAACTCTGATCCTACATTACTCTCTGCTGTCTGTGAATACATGAACACGCGAAAATTAAATGCCTCCCGAGCAGCAGCAGGCGACGTGGATTCCCCTTGACTCTTACCGGCAGACTGATTTTTCGTGGGCTTGGAACTCGTAGTATATTGAGCGATGGCATTGCCATACAAAAAATGTATGGGGAGGGAATTTCTTAGTCGAATTGTTACGATATATAATATTTTTTTCGAGTTATTTTTCAAAAAATCTAAAAACGAGCAACTTGTAGCTAGTTTAATAAACTCGCGATTTAACATTATGTAGAAATTATAATTTGTGTTTTACATCAATGATTTCGTTAAAGCCGTGAACCTTGTTTTTCGTATTTTTTCGTGTTTTCTGGAAGGTATTTACGCAAAAATAAAAGGCAAAAATAATTTTTATCTGTCTCTGTATAAGTAGTAGCAGTTATTTGAGAAGCCTATAGGTACTATTTTTTATTATCAATAATGATCTAGTTTTTGCACCAGGGTCAATTCAGTAACGCCTGTTTTGGCTAAAAACGTGTGATGCAGGCTTAAGGCACATAACTGTAATTTAAATTAAATAATTTTGATTTTTAAGTTTTATTTAAAGATAAATGGATGGAATACGTTTGGAAGGAAATGGGGGAGACCTTTGGCCAGCAGTGGGACGAGATAGGTTTAAAAATGTTTTTTATTTAAAAGCCTAAAATTTTAAAATTATTTTAATTTTAGGCGATTTCCACAAATATAGCACGGATAAGGCAAAATACTCACATTTGAAAAGAAAGCAGTTTTGAATAGAATAAATAAATAGTTTATTTTTTCTCTTTCAAATTAGGTTTATAATATTTGAGTTTTTAGAGAAGTACCAAGGCATAGGACCTAAGTTAAGAGGAGCGAACTGGTGCCTGGAGATAGGTAGGTAAGACCTCCCTGGTAATACAGGTCACCAGGGCTCCCTCTGCCCTTATTAATAGATCGTACAATGTATTATCATGCATGACACAGGCAATGGATGCGAGAACAGTGAAAAGTAAGAGAAAGAATATAATAAACAGCAATCAAAAGTAAATGAAGAACAGAGTAAGTAACAAATAGAGTTTTCTTTGCATTATTTTTTAAACACTCTTTTTCAAATCCTTGTCTAATTAGTCATCAAACCTCAGATAAGACTCAAATCTAAACAGTCAAATAATATTCTTAATACAAGTTTCAAGATATAGTTGAGATTGAGTTGAGCACTGAACCTTAAGTAATGTGTTCAATTTATTCCCTCAATTGATTCACTGTATCAGAGACAAAACCAGTTATCCACAAACTAAATTAAACCACAAATCTACATAATAAATGGACTCGCATAATCACATCAAAACAAGATTTATAACGCTGGATACGGTCACTATTCCACTTGATGTGTACTGGTCCAGTGGAAATACAGCTTTAGATTGTGATAGTGAAGGACTTTTTTTCTTTTTTTTTTTCTTCTTTTCCATTTTGCTGGCCAGTGAGTAAATATATAGAGCAAAATAATTTTTATTTTAAAGCCTGACCAGAAATATAAAAACCCTGAATTAGAGGCAGCACTTATGCGTTTTTTATGTTCCTGGTAAGGCTATACATGGGCTATACCTGTGTTACTAGTTTTATTTTATACTGCATTGCGTTTTTAACATTCTAACCGAGGGGTGGGGTGAATATGCATCTTATTTCATAAATGGAAGTCCGTAGTAAGATTTCGTTTTGTTTGTAAGAATAAATAATAATAATAAATAAATAAATGAACAAATGTATGTACCTGGAATAAATGTACTACGTACATAAATGCGCTGAGGAAAGTACAAGACCAAGGATTGTATTGAAAAAAGTCTTCCATGCAAAAAAAGTCTTGTCTCATGGAATTAATTAAGCCTGGATCGGACTTAAGAAAGGGCTATAAAACAATTCGCAGCCTTAATTGGCCGTCCGTCCACGACTTGGAAAAGGCGGTTACGAGAGCTAAGTTAAGGTTTAAATAAACTTGGTGGATTAATTTTATTGTTTTTTATCGGCCAGATATTTTGAGATAATTAAATATTGGTTTGGATAGGCTAGAGATGAAAAAAATGTTCTGTCTTTTTCAGATTGACCTTGGTCTTGAGTGTTTATCTATATAATAACATATATATTAATAAATACTAGCTATCGCGAGCGGCTTCGCCCGCGTGATATTCCCACGGGAACAGTGCTTTTTCCCGGGATGAAAGGTACCCTATGTCCTTCTTGGTACTTCGGGGTTTCATCCCAGGTAAAAGCATTGCTCCCGTGGAAAATTCACGCGGGCGAAGCCGCAGGCAAAAGCTAGTACAGGTATAAAACGGCCATTAAATCCCAACAGCAGTGTCGCAACAGACATACAGACAGACCGATTTATTGCGTTAGCGATTGGCCTATGACCCAAACAACCCATTGGAAGTTTGTGGTAATAATTACACGAGAATTATTTTATTGTAAATTGATGTATTTGTACTTCATTATTACGCTGTAATTATGAAATTGTTAACGCTCTCACTGACGAAATTCCAGACACAATAGAAAAAGCTTAGAGCCTTCTTCAGTAGATCTCATAGAAGGAAGGTCAAGATATTAGAATGGTTGGTTCTTTTTGATATGTGTACTTCGTGATACTTGGGTATCACAAAGTACACATATCAAAAAGACTATGTGTCCAGATCGTCTTCATATCCTAATCCTCACTAATATTATAAATGCGAAAGTGAGTTTGTTTGTTTGTTTATTACCTCTCCTTCACGCTTCATCTACTGAACCAATCTTCCTGAAATTTTGCATACACATAGTTAGAAGTACGGAGAAGTACATAGGGTACCTTTCATCCCGGGAAAAGGCACGGTTCCCGTGAGAAATTCACGCGGGCGAAGCGGCGGGCGAAAGTTACTTATACATAATGACTACATTGCAAAATGAATTAGTACGTAACTACGTAGCAAAATGACTTTATCTTCAAACGACTACGTAGCAAAATGACCAGACGGAAAATTGTAGGTGTAATTAGGTACAAAATTTATTGAACGAGCGTCTACTTTTCTTCTATTTTGCCTTCAGCTTCACAGAATCGAAAACAGATAACAGGAGACCTAAAACAGTCACATTTATGAATTGAAATATGAGCCATTACTCATTTCCTAAAGATTTAAAAATAATCCTTACACAACTACTAATAAGGTTTATTTTTAGATTCATCGATGTGTCTGTTTTAGACCACTTTGTATTCATTCATATGAAAATTTCTCTGTCCGACCCGTGTGTTCAAACATTTCACACATTCCCATGCGATGACTCACTTTTAACCTCACCGTAAGTAAATAAATCGTAAACAATAGAGCAGATCAGTATGCGTTAAATCACAAAATAGAACGGTAACAGATGTGACACTCCTTGACTCTATAAAATCTTGCTAGTAACAGAGTGCAAACCTGAAATAATATAGAGAGTTTTCTTATCCCGAAATTCCCATAGGAGTAAACGGAACTCGTGATTGGGTCACGAATTCAGTTTAGCTGAAATTTTATATTAATCAATACTTAATCAACTCCCTGGATCCTTGGATCAGATCCTTTCACAAAAATATAAAGTAATTTCTTTTCTGGCAATACTGTAACATTTTTGGTAAAAAATTACATAATATGAGTTTGACTTCGTAAAGTGGAAATAAATAAATTTCTTACTATATAGTTAATGTAAATAGTGTGTAGAAATGAGTACATTCATAAGGTATTCTTCTGTACATTAGATATTTTGTAGACCAATGTTCTGAGTCATTTCTAATCTGCATTCAACATGCATTGTGAAGATTGCAGGAGACGTGAGGTAGATGTGAAATGTATTGTAATCTGTAACAATCAGTAACTACCGGGTCCTACAAAACCGAGGAATTAAGTAATTTTGACTACAAAATGAAGAAATTAAGTCATTTGAAAAACAAAACTGAGGCATTTTGGTATATCAGCACTCAAATGACTTAAAAGGACTTGCACACCTACCCAGATTGTTTATTCCTTATCAAACTAAATATAGCGACCGTAATGCTTAAAGCATTACCAGATTACGCATAGTTTTAGGGGAAATCCTGACAAATATTTCTTAATTAATGAGTACTACCTAAACATTTCCGCTCGTTCGGGCTATAATATTAGTAAATCAGATTTAATAGATTACACTCAAATCGATATGTATGGGAGGAACTTAAGTACCATCTACGACTTCCAATTGTAATTCAAAACCGGACACATAATGATGTGACGTTTATTACCACTGAAATAAATATCGATAAACATCTCTAGGTCCGCGTTTTGGCATGTCATCGATGCGATAGCGATCAGCGCGCGATTGTGGCGCCAAAAACGAGGCGCAATGAGGTCGCTGATGGCGAAGCGCCAAATGCATGCGCACGAGTCATGCATCGCAGCAACTACTTAAATACTTTATATTCTTCGACGACCTTATTATAAAGGTTGAATATCGAATTAACTGCAAGCTGCAAAAGCCTGTTAATGTAAATTGTGACCTGTGTCTGATAAATATAAATGGCAAAATGACGAAAAATATGATTAACTTTTGTATATTTCCTGCAAGAATTGATACAATTTTATTATGTCTAAATACAATGGTGTATTTTTCGTATTTTGAACATATAAGCCTTGTATTATCTGTGTGCGTTAATCTGCTAATAAATGTTGGGTCAACATACAGCTCATTGGCTTACGCACAAAGTGGCTTACGAATAACACGAAATTACAACGCACAATCACAAGAATAAAAGTAGAGAAACGCAACTGCACGATAATTATCTTTGTATAAGTAATTGTTTAGCGTGGAACCAACGTGATTTGTGTGAACCTCGGAGAAATTATTACAAACACAACTCTCGGATATTTCCAAACAGACTCGCTTGATACCAAAAACAAACTTAGCTAACATTCTTGATATAAAACTTTTTTTCTAATTTTTCGTGACAAAGCAATACGCGCACTATCGTTGGATTTAGAAATTAATAGACCAGTATGCAAAGTACTCACAGTGGCATACGTGGCCCAAGAACGGTGGCGCTGAAGCGAAAGTGCATTAGATACTGAGGCTTCTAATGTGAAACGTGAAATAAAACTTGTAATGATTAATGTGACACCACTGCGCTGAATCTAGCTATAAACTCTATGATATAAATTGCTCTTTGTAATGTTGTGTTCGCAGCGACATACATTACATGCAATGTTCCCAGGAGAACTGTCGCAATCATGTCTGCACATCAGACTCGCATTGCCTAAAGTATAAAAAGCAAAAGTTCTGTTCAATTTTCAATTCAACAAAAGTATTTTTTTATGTTAAGATATTGTCAATAAATTTTAGTATTGTTCGCAAATTGGCAAAACAAAGAAAAACAGAGATAAATTAACACAATGGAGTTTAAAGCTTGTTCAGAAACAATTATTGCGGGTTTATAGAAAAAGACAATAGGGGATGGGGCGTGTAGTCTTGCTAATCGTTGATCGAGACAGGCGCCGCGTCGGCATGGAATGAGGTCGTGACAGGCGACAAGCCAAGCGAAGCGAGACTCAAGCGGTCACACCGTAATGTCGATAAATAGGATAAAATGGCTAATCTAAGCAATTTGCTCACAGACTTTACGACTACATGAACGTCAAAGAACTTATTTCTCATAGATTTTGAGAGTTTTAGTCTGTTATCGTCTAAGTAAATTGCCTTCACTCACATGCTAAAGATTTTTAATCGGAGGCAATTACTGCTACACCTGTCTACGCAATTTATTCGCATTCTTGCGTGCAGGTTATTATCGTTTTTTATGCGGAAAGCAAGAACAATTTCCGCTGGAATAAAAATTAATAAATTCACGAGCTACATTTATTGGTGTGAGAATAAAATTCCGCGCAGGCGGCATTAGCGCTGAATGAGTAGTTTCAACAATTATGTTTGTAATCAAAATCAATCGATTATTATGGTTTTGGCGGTTTTATCGACAATACATTCTCGTCACTACTAGCGGATGCGACGGCGCCAAACCGCGGTGGCGCCACTCTTTCGCAAACAATGCATGTCCTGGTCGTCATTGCTTTGGAAAACCGCCGCCGATTGTTAATTGTTATGCGCAATAATGAATTAAGCACAGATTCGCTGAATTAACCATTTAGCTATAGTTCCATAGATCGTTTTGGATTGACTGGGGGCGTAAAATTTAAAAAAAGCTTTAAAAGAGGAGGTAAATAGGAAGAACAGCAGATATAAAAATAACTGAACACTGCCAGAAATATAAATCTCGTTCTGAATGTGAAACCATAAATTGGGGATCTAGACGAGCAAAGCAAAACAGCTAGTTATTCTTCTAGTGTGTCTCTCCATTGCTGGAGGTTCGCCGTCGCAAACTCTTCTCTGTTCGCCGCTATGCGAAACAGCTCCTCAACTCTGGTGACTCCGGTCCACTCGCGTATTCGTCAGCCATGATTTTTTGCGTCTTCCAGCGTCTCTTGCCTTCTCATTTTTCCCTTCATAATAAGTAGAAGCAGTTGATATCTGTCGTATTGTAAAACGTGCCCCCAAATATTCAACTTTGCGCTTTTTGACAGTTTGCATCAACAGTCTAGCTAGACTTTGCAACGCGATGGAGAACTTTTTCGTAAACGGCTAGTAAATCACGAACCTCCAACGCATGCGCAAGGTGAAAAGGACACAGAGTATTATCAAGTGATTCGACAATATATCTATAGAATTGGCGCGACAGATAACCAAAGCTTAGTGCAGTATGCACTTTTTATCGATAAATAATACAATCACTCTTTCTGATCCTCAAAGTACATATTATATACTGAATTTAATGCAGCCGATTATGATGTTTTTATCGGTACTATCGATGCACCAATATTGTGAATATTGTACATAATATCATCGAGATAAGAAAAAAAATTACCATTGTAATGGGAAAGACGACTAAGTAAAAATTTTTGTTACCTATGTCTTTCGAAAGTAATTTATACTCACCTCTAGAGCTCTGGAATCTTACTAGATTTCTATAGATATGTAACCTTTCCGTTACTGTAATATGATGCCTGGCAAACTGGCTAACTTTCCTTTGACATACTACCTGAAACAAAATACACATAAAGTTAGACCAAAAATGTTGGTACGGCATGTAGGTCTCATATAAGATTGATTACATACATTGATAAATCATTATGTAACCAAATAACTACGTTATTTTCAATTCATATGCAAATAGAGTATAGTATTACCAAAAAAATTTAAGAAGAATATCGAAGAGTCAAATTCTTTCAAATAAAGTACCTACAAATCTATTTGACTTTTACGTGCGCGTATGATAAATGTAGCTTCACATCCGTCAAATATTTACCACGAGTAGACCGGATATTATAAAAAACTTACTTTTTTCCACATATGACTCATAATTCTGACGTAATGTGAAACTTAACCCTTAGACTAGACATGAAAGCAGACTTTTAACTTATGGCATCGTTTTAAGTTTAACAGACGCAGGAGCGTATGTTTATTATGCCAGACGACCATATAAAACTTATAAACAATTACCATCCTGATTTTTACACGCTACTGTTTGGTATAAATAAACAAAAAGTACCGTCAGCAGTGGAGTGACTCAAGTCACGTCCCTCATATCCCTCACAATAATACAATACTATCGTGATCAGAAACAATACGCGTGACCTACTGATTCGGGCTATAGTCATTAGTCTTAGTGCTCTTTGTCGATTTTGTAGTTCATTTTCCAATAGGCAGGAAATATCGATAAAAACTATTTTTAAAAATACACCACTAGTATTTGCTACACAAGTAGAAGATTTTTCTCAAATTGCGCAGCAATTAGTAAATTCAATTATTTAATTTACAAAGTCACATTTGCAAAAAGTAAATCCGAAATTCAAGGCTAAAGTTACCCAAACGTATTATTTATTGAACGCACTAACGGTACCGAACTTTTTCAGTTTACATTCACTCACATCTGTCACCACGCGCTGCTTACGGTATCCACGTCCAATCAATCTAGACCTCGCTTTACTAATAACCTTCGATAATTTAGGTTGGAGACGACACACATTTTGAAGATATCTTATTACACTGGTCGTTATTAGTTGTTACCCCTCTGCGCTCTCCGTACCCTTTTCTAGAATGTTCTATTTGAAGAAGATATCCCACGTTGTTTATAAATACAAATATTATTTTTTGATCGTTTCACAAATACAAAATACATCATGGTTTGTAGATAAAGTTTCTGTAGATGTTGTTAATTTGACTGTTGTTATAATTATAAAATTAATCCTGACTGAGGCATGAGTCAGAGCTTTTAACAGTAGATTACAGGGCGAATGGAGTACATTACATCATCCTCACATTTAAAACCTCCCGAACAGAACTGATGTCAAGGCAAGATTAAGCATCTAGAAGTAGACAATTTAAATCCAGACCTTGTTGCTGGGAATAAGGAAATGATTAAGCAATGGATAACAAAATAAAGTCAAGCTTCAAATGATCAACTATTTCTAATGAGTAATGATTTTATGGCTTTAACATTTAACACGTCACAATGGTTTTAGTGGTAGTAGTATAATACACAATAATCGTGTTGCACAAAGATGGCTTTATTTACACGTAGTACATTATTAAACCGCAAACCACAACTACTGACAACCTCGACCCACCCATTTTCGGTAACGTAACCTTGCAGACCTAAATTAGTTCCACAGTGTATTTGTTTTGACGTGTTGTTTGTTCAATATAATTGTTATTGTATCTTACTATAAACATCACTTGTAAGTAGCAGTGTTTGTTTATTTATTAATTATATCATAAACAAAGCTACCATTATCAATGATTGTAATTTAATAAAGATAGATTCATTGTTTCACTCGATTTCTGACAGAAAGAAGATATGATCACGCGATGATGCAATTAACAGAAAGAGCTTATGTTGCCCACGCTGTCAATCGCGACATAAACAATAAAGAGACAGTAATAGTCAGAAGCAAAGTAGAAAATTACGAGTAACATAAAACGCGAATAAATTAAGGCCATAATGAATAAATTAGAGTGCAAGCCGCGGGAAAAAATATCGGCGTAAGTGCGGCGCCGGCGCCACAGACGTCAAGGATAAACCCTGCACGCACATCAACATTGCAAGTACGACTTTAAACCATAAAAGAACCAAACAAGATTCAAATTCTCTAAACAAATCAGCGAATACGACTTTTCTACAGAAAAACGCGGATTCTGAATGCGCTTCATGCAACCGTATCGGGAGTCATTGCGATACCTTGAAAGCTGAGCAGCTTATAGATACAAACCGAACTATGCTCTAATCCGAGTACACAATAGAGTCCGTGCCGTATCTGATCCTATCAATACTTCAGAAATTTATTCTATCCTTTTCGACAGCCGTACTAAAGAGCAAGAGGAATTGGTAAAAACTATATCTGCTGGCGAACGCAAGATTTGATCCCGTTCGTTTTGACACGTAACACGTGCTGTTAGTGCAGGTGGATAAATATCTGATCCAGACAGATGCCCGCGTCAGCGCATAAATTCAATTTAATGCAGCTCAGACTGACAATGCGGAAACATAAGAAAGCAGACTTAAGTCGGAGATACAGCAAGCGTGAGAGAATCCGAGGTCCCCATCGCCGGAATTATGTGGACAGACCACTTCAGAAGCTTTCAACGATGAATAAATAAATATAGATGGACAATGACCCTCACTTAAATACATCTTACATCTATTTAACAAAACAAACAGACTGACCAGCACATCTGATTGTCCTGAGAAATTCTTAAAAACACGAGTTAACTTTATCGAGATACCTGTACTTACATGAAACGCGTATGGTACAGTTATTTATATCCGCAGCAGGTGCGTTTGAAAGAGTAAAAACATAAATTCCGATTCGATAACAGATGTTAGCCAGCCGCCGACCATACTTGAGTAAGAAACCGTGAAGACGGCTTATTTAGAGCATAACATTTTATGTAACCCGAAATAATTCACGTAAGCGTGTGGTTCGTCAGCTACTTCTGAAAACGGTAAGTAATGAAAATTCGTAGGAAATCTTGGGTGTGTGTAATCAGGTAAAAACAAATAAGCGCCCGAAGAGAACTTTATATTCTAAATAAAAAACCCGGTCTTAATCTGTAAGGTGCTCGAGACACTTTTAAGCACAGACCGTAGCATATTTATGCCAATAATCGTGTTGCACAAAGATCCCGGCTTTATTTACACGTAGTACATTATTAAACCGCAACCACAACTACTGACAACCTCGACCCACCCATTTTCGCACGTAACCTTGCGACTCCAAATTAGCTCCACAGTGTATTTGTTTTGACGTGTTGTTTGTTCAATATAATTGTTATTGTATCTTACTATAAACATCACTTGTAAGTAGCAGTGTTTGTTTATTTATTAATTATATCATAAACAAAGCTACCATTATCAATGATTGCTAATTTAATAAAGATAGATTCATTGTTTCACTCGATTTCTGGAGAAAAGCTCTTGAGGGAGCATATGATCGTCGCTCAGATATGCAATTAAGGCAGAGAAATGTTGCCCACGCTGTCAATCGCGACATAAGACAATAAAGAGTAATAGATTCCTTTTAGCTCAAAGTAGAAACATTCAATCGATAGTTAACAATTAAAATGCGAATAAATTAAGGCCATAATGAATAAATTAGGAGTGCAAGCCGCGGAAAAATAGCGGCGTAAGTGCGGCGCTGGCGCCACAGACGGCTCTGAAGGATTGAAACCCTGTTAAACACGCATATCAACATAATAAGGCAAGTCTTTGACGACTTTAAGACCATAATCGAGAACCAAACAAGATTCAAAGTTCTAAACAAACCCAGCGAATACGACGTTTTCTACAGAAAACGCGGATTCTGAATACGCTCATGCAAACCGTATCGAGTCATTGCGATACCTGAAGCTGAGCTATAGATACAAACCAAACTATGCTCTAATCCGAGTACAACAAGTCCGTGCCGTATCTTATCCTACTAATACTTCAGAAATTTATTCTATCCTTTTCGACAGCCGTACTAAAGAGCAAGAGGGCATTGGTAAAATATAAACTATATCCGCGAACGCAACGATCCTGTTCGTTTTGACACGTAACACGTTGCTAGTGAGGTGATAAATATCTGATCCAGACAAGATGCCCGCGTCAGCGCATAAATATCAATTTAATGCAGCAATCAGACTGAGCAACGAAACATAAGAAAGCAGACTGGTCGGAGATAGAGGCATAGCGTGAGAGAATCGAGTGTCCCATCGCCGGAATTATGGACAGACCACTTCAGAAGCGTTAACGATGAATAAATAAATATAGATGCGACAATGACCACTTAAATACATCTTACATCTATTAACAAAACAAAACAGACTGAAGCACATCTGATTGTCCCAGAGAAATTCTTAAAAAACACGAGTTAACTTATCGAGTGTACTTACATGAAACGCGTATTACAGTTATTTATATCCGCAGCAGGTGCGTTTGAAAGAGTAAAAACATAAATTCCGATTCGATAACAGATGTTAGCCAGCCGCCGACCATACTTGAGTAAGAAACCGTGAAGATTATTTAGAGCATAACATTTTATGTAAGGCCCGAAATAATTCACGTAAGCGTGTGGTTACCGTCAGCTACTTCTTGAACATTAAACGGTACAATGAAATTCGTAGGTAAATCTTGGGTGTGTGTAATCAGGTCGAAAATAAAACAAGCGCTCCGAGAGCGAACTTATCTAAATAAAAACCCGGTCTTAATCTGTAAGGTGCTCGAGACACTTTTAAGCACAGACCGTGTTTTATTATCTTTAGTCCCGGGCCGACGCTATCTTTGGAAAGTCGTCCCGCTGCCACAAAAACTTCGACTCTTATCATACGACACGAACCTCAACTGTAAGACTGCAGTCCCTATTTGCCCTTATCTGCCGCCGCCGCCGCGCGCGATGCTTCTGATAACAGTATCGGTGTTTCAACCCCGGAGAGATTTATAACCACTCGGATCAATTTACGAATCGCCGGAAATCTATGTTAGGTAAGAGAAACCTGCCTGTGCTACCATAGGTAATTTTAGACCATAAAAGCTGAGGGACACCGCAATCGAGAGCCACTCAGAGATAATTGAGGCGGAGGGCGTAAATCTTAAGTGTTTAGTAGTAATGAGAGAAGTCACTACGATAGATTCCTTTTAGCTCGAAATGGCAACATTCATTCGATAAGATAAATAAAGTGGTAAGAAATTATCAAAAATTAATAAGAAAAAAATAAAAGCAAGATCTTTTCACATTTAAAAAGATCTCTGCAATTGGAATGTTTTCTGTGCTGCTAAAGTAAATAAAGATAATAAGGCACGCTCTTGTAAGTTCCATTAAGGGATAATGAGTGTCCGAGGAATGTAAAGTGACAGAGTATGATGGAGTGGCGTTAGAAATGTCGTTGACAGGTAGTCGATGAGTCAACGCCAAACATATCTCGAAAGCAGTCGACAAAACAATAAGACATGTTTGCTACTTAAAAGACTTATTAAATTAAAATTTTCTGATATATAATCAATATTTCTGAAGCGTTTAAACGCATCAAGAACGCTGATCGTATAAAAGCACAGCTAGAGCAATTAGCAATCACCGAGTAAGGCATGGAAATCTGTGTCTACAGTAAACGAGCATGTAATTTACTGGGTCTAGCTAACGCTAGATAGAAGTTATTAATCACTTACTCAGACACACTAATAGCGAGTCACTGCAATTAGCTTCTCGGCCACTCGAAGTAGATTCAGAAACAATAATTCAAGCTGACAAACAACCACTAGAATGGGAAGAAAAAGGCACAGGTAGATTTTTTTCCCGCGTTTCTTCGAAATATTGCCACCCTGTTGGCAAATTCGATGGGCAGGTAAGTGTACTACCTGTTGCGACTCGTCGAGAACAAAAGGGGCTCCTAGAGGCGTCGGTCGCTAATGGCTAGCTATGATACAGCGTGGGCGACAAAGTCAATTAGCTATCCGCCGACGCCATTCCCGGAATGTCGCCGACAAATGAGCAGTTACGATAAGAGCATAAGGTAAGACTGTCTGGACGTGGACGTCCTTTTGCCCTTTTTGCTGCGCCTTACCTTCGCCGTTTCTGATAACAGCACCTTTTCTTAATTGATTTTCGGTGTTTTGTGATTCCTTATCGCCAAACACATTACTGGGACCCAGAAATGGTCAGGGGCGTTTATCCTGACAATTAACAGCCATATGCCTAATAAACCAGCATATGGGTTTGCAATGTAATACAATAGACCATTTTATCTGTTTCTAAATTCTTTTTTCGCAGAACGTTATTAGTAGTAATAAAAGTACGACGATAGTTAGAAATACGCCGTTGTGGCAATTCATAAGAAGTAATGAAAGTTTGCTATAAAATTTGAGTGCATTGGTGTGGCTTTTGAAATTTTTAATATTTCAACTGGAAGTTAATGTTTTCTGTGCTGCTATTTGCGTCATCAAAGCTAGTTGTATGGTGTACTGTCATTGTAATTAATATTCCTGTCGATACCCCAGCATCCGGCTGAGTAATTGATAAAATGAACAGCAAATCGAGTAGGTACAGACATTTCAGTGAACAACAGAAGTGAACGCATCGTAAAAAAGTCAGATAACATTGTGACTCACAAGTGCAAGTGCTTTCGGAGTGAATCACATCCTTTATTCTCTGGACATTGCGGTGCGCTCTCTATATTCCATTACTCTTTTTGATTCTGAAAATGGTTTCCAGATGCCAACGCGGAGTAGTCATCGGATTTTGTTTTGGAACAGTAATCATTGCGTTGGCTCGGATTCAAGAGCATCAGTATTTTTTAATTCGTTGCTTACCAACGTAATAGAATTGTTAATTTTATCGCCCATAATTGAGCTATGGGATAATTACTGTCTTCAAATAATTAGATTGCGTCCGGCCCTGATGGTTTCATTATAGCTGGATATAAAAGCATGGGGTTATTTACTCATATTTACCTTTTTCTGGAGTTTAATCGGTAATGTTGTAATTATTGTAGAATTCGGAATAGAGTTAGAGGTTTTACTGTTTCGAATCTAGCTAATAATTTTGCTGGCTTTTGACTTGTTTAGTAATTCGATTATAAATCTGAGCCAGATAATAAATAACAGCTAATAAAACGTCAGTTAATTTATGAATTTTGTTTGGCAACTATTACGGATGAAATAACACGTTGAACATTTAACTTATTTGAAACAACAATCTAAATTCTAAAATCATTATGACCAGAAATAAAAAAGAAGCTCCGAATATCCTGAAATAACAGATATGAATAAACCAGATATGGCGTTTGCAATGTAATACAATAGACCATTTTTTAAGGTATTAAAATATTTTTTTGTAAAACTTATCAGTTTGTCTGTAATGATCTGAAATACGCAATGCTACAAAGAATAATGAAAAATAGTGTCCAATAATGAACAGCTGCTGGCCTATTTAATTTTATTATAATAGGTCTCTGGCGGACGATAATTTTTGAACTACTGGCGGTACTTAATAGCACTGGTCTTGTGAGCATGATAATAGGAGTGGAAGACGGGACTGGTTCGATGTGATGTGGTTATGCATAAATACCATGTGGAACCAAATAGCAAAACTGCATTTTTAACTCGATCCATCGCTTGCCAAGTCTTCTTGATGATAATACCACATAGGTTTCGTCCTAAAATTTTAAATCTCTCGATAACTTTCTTATTGCGAGCTGGAAAAAATTTACTCCGAAAATGGTTTCAGTAACTAACGAGGCATCGCTTGATTTATTAGCAACATTGACATGGAAGATGGAATTTTGCCAACATTTTTCTTTTGTAATTGAATTCACAACTGAACTGAATTTAAAAGTAAAAAGTATGTTTCATAATTTATACCGTCCACGATCCCAAACGACCGAGCCAGTTTCATCATACTGTGTACAAAAACATGTTTTTATAATGCGTTCCTCCTTATACCCCTGGATGAGACAATAAGGTAGAATAAATAAAATAACGCTGACTCACTGGCATTGTCGAATTAGCAAATACATTTATGGTATACCCGTGAAGTAGGTCTAACATTTGAAAAATCAACAAATACTTGTGATTGTTTTTAAATTTAGGACTGAGGGTTTGATTGTCATAAAACCTGTTGCAATAATTACAGGTGACGTCAAATATGATAAGGAACTTTTGTGAATCATATTGAATCTAAATTCTAAATAAACGTTATCAGTGATAATGATAATGTAGCTGCAATAGAAGTACACACGGTTATAAAACGAATGGACCGTGTTGGGCTGCGCACCGACATTTGTAAGGTGCGATAATGTCTTGACAATGTAAATCGTATTTTGATCTAGACATGAACTTTCTAACGTCTCAAGCTAGGTTGGCGCCAATAGTGTCCAATTTACTGTTACCATTTTACAATAATTTTCAAATTTTATGACTATCGTATAGAGGGTGCTGGCTTTGGTAAACAAGTACAAAAATCAATTTCTTGAACTACTACGTCTAAAAATAAGTTTAACAGATATCATGTCACAAATATATTGGGACGCTGCGGGACCATTATTTATAAGTTTATCAGGGTTGACAATACCAGCAAAACCAAATTCCTGGTACTAAAATGAATTTTGTTTGTCCATTACACAAACACAAGTCTTCTCTGTGTTTCCACTATCCACATAGGTCTCGTCCTAAAATGCTAAGTTTACAGAAGGAAAAATTATCTTAGGTTTCGGTACGTTTAAACATTTCCCGTTCGTTCTTAGCCGTAACGTAGTACTGAATCGAGGAACCCTTTTGCCATGTCTATATCTATCTGTCAGTGACTATTATGTCCATACTTTGCGATTACAACCCACTGTGTGTCGCCAACAATCAACAACTCTGACCCGACTCATTTAGAAAGAAACAACTAAATAGTAGCATACATGTATCTCAACTCAACATATTATATTTGCAAATAGGTTCTAAAGTGAAATTATGATGAAATGGAAGACTTGAAGTTGCATCTGTGAATCTTTAATTTGTGGCACAGTGGTGTTTGCCCAAGTGGCATTTACGCATTAGCATAACACATTATGGTAATACCGCCGTGAAATGAATAGAGCCTAATGTTTGCAAACAGACGGCTTATTTGGCTTTTGGCGCTACTAAAATTAGTTGCGATATGTTTATTCAAGTTAGATAATACAGCTACTTATAGGTCTAATGCATATTTTTTAAAGACTGAGTAAATAAAAGGTGTGAGTTATGTTTCCTCCAAGCATTCTCGTTTGCGACTGACTCAAAATGAGAACTTATGGATACAGAAGAAGGTGCTGTCATTTCGAAGCTTAATCTTAAAGAATAGAATGTAGAAGTGTGGAAAGATCAGAGAATAAGTGAAAATGGATCATAAATTGATGTATCAGAACTAACATAATATAACTTACGTAAGACAAGTTTGGTACTTCGATACTACTTAATGAAATAATGGTTGAAGTACCTGTGTTATTGGGTGACGCCACTAAATTTTCCATCAAAATTGAATGGCTTATTACTCGTAACTATTCTGTTTCATTTTTAAAAATGTCTGATTTAAGAGAATACTTAGGTCCTCAATAGGTACCTACCAACTCGTGCAAATTAAGTTCGTTATACAACGCCTACGCAGTCTGACGGAAACAGATCTAATTCTATAGCCTATAACAAGCTGGTAACAATACTAAACTAAGCTTTTCTTTGAGACTTCAACCCTTTACTGTTGGTAACACTTCATTTAGTAATCCTACGCACGTTCTAAAACCAATAATTCATTTTCAAGACCATAAATTGTTATTCCATGAAGTTTAATTAAATGAAAGAGCAATTTCTCATTACACTGTTATGCTAAAGGAATGCAAAGATATATGCATATGCCTGATTACATTCTTGCAATAAATAAAACTGATTGCAAACCAAATAGATAGCTTCGTTATAAAATGTAAGGAATTTCTAAAAGATTGTATAAGTACAAAGTACAGCATAATTACGATTCAATAAGACTTGAGAAAACCCATTAAATTAAATTGCCTTCCTGTTTTTAAATAAGTTACAACAGAGGCAAAATCCTTGTTGGTAGAACCTAGTCAGTTGATGCATATGACATACTATGACAATGGCATCATTTAAATAACTTGATAAACAGAATCTACCACAATTGCTATCCATAAATTCTCATATCAGGAAAAATTTAAAGCTAGATCAAAGGAAAATTAAGGAGACCTTAGAAAACAGGCAGATACTCGTATAATTTGACTTTAGTCTAATATGTGAGTTTTTCATCAATCAATACATGATAAGCTTGATCTGATCTAAGTTTATGTGACCAAGACATGTCCACAGGACACCAAACATGGCCGCGGTGCCGTGACTAGACTATCTAATGGCATTACACTAAACAATTTTCGTAATGAATGCAGATTGTCTGCACGCTGCAGTGGCGCCTCTCCCACGCAACTGCACAGTCGTAGGCGACTGTCGTCTTCCGCCATTTTCAGAATTTTATAATGCCCAGAGTTTCTGGATCAATTTTGCCTTCCATCTCAAATGATCTTTTTCAATCTTGCAAGAATGGTTTCGGCATTTATCAGCAGATTTCATATAAGCCTTCTTTTTACTTATGGAAAGGTTAACAATATACCAATAGACAGTTTGGTACGTCACAGGATCTTGAGATACCTATGTATTGGTGAAATACGTATTTTTGACCTTATGGATACGGTACATACTCCGCTCCGATTCACCTAAAATAAAAAATAATTTTAACGCTACAGGAATTTTATGCATTAATTTTATCTGCCTCTCGAGCTAAAAGATGATTCTTAATTTATGTTCATAGATTATACTTTCTATCAAGAACCGTGTGAACGATTCTCTGCCAACCAGTATTGTACTAATCAGATTTTTATTCAAAATAGAAATAAATGTATTCTAAATATCATTTTGGCGATGAAACCGGTTTAGAAGTTTAAGTTCACATGTAAAACCGTAATTTAAGCGATCTATTTCCCAAGGACGGTGAATGCCACCAATAACGTCCAATTCTGATGTTTATCTAAGAAAATTATCATACTGTGCCAATATATTTACATATAACAGGCAGACAAAATATAGTCTATTTTTGCTGTTATCAAAGTCATCAAATTCGATGTTTTCTTTTGGCTTAATAAATTTATTGTGTAAGGTTTTTGTTATTACCTACTCGTACCTCAACTATTTTGTTCAAGGTTATTAATCTATTTGTTTATTTAACAAACTCCACATTCATATTACGTCAATAAATTCAATCTCAATCTCAATATCTTTATTGCGTTCATTTGGTACATTTGGTAGGTTTGGTTATTATTTTGGGTGGTAAAAATAAAAGCTAAATTAACAAGTCGTATTATATACCTTACCTACTACCTACTTGTCAGTTACTAACGTTTACTATTATATGTGTAGAGAAAAACATATTATTACATCTAATTAAATCTATGTTTGATATGCCACTCAACGCCTTACAGAAACACAAGGATTACAAGTCAATTCAATTTTATTATCACGTAGGTGTGCTAAGAGGTGTCAAAAACTACCAAATTGCTTACCATATTCATAGATGACATTCTATTTCACCATGCAAATAAAAATATTTCAATTAAAGATGTATTTTGCAATTAATATCTTTTCTAAAATGTTACTATTGACGACCTCCAACATTATGCTGTAAAATAACATACACTGAATCATAAAACATGTACCGTAGGGTCCCCGATCTTGGTACACCCGTAGGGTTGAAAAGGGCTGAAGAGAGAGAGAGAGAGAGTATCATAAAACATACTAAAATGCACCTCGCAATGCTATGGAAAAAGCAGCCTTACACTGAAGAAAGGCATCCCAAATGTTCGCGATCCGATTGAAAGATTACTGTCAAGCAAAAACGAAACTGGATACCTGAATGTAAAATGATGATTGTAAAATCGATTTTAAATCATTCGATGTCATTAGTGTAAGAGCTCGACCCGATTAAAATTCGAGCTGTGTAATCATCGAATGTCTTGGCCTTATACGGCCCAAATGAATTCAGGACTTCGGTATTATTTGGTCATGCTTGGTCAGTTGATTTCGAAGAGTAATCTGTTCGTATTGATGATGATACAAAATTTTATCACCCACCCGATAATATCGTCTAGATGACTGGTAATAATAAATATAAGTTTGAGTATACTGATAGGTAAAAATTAGGTTTAAGAATATAATAATACACAGAATTTTAAAACAAATATAGTACAAAATAATAAAAAGATATAGCTTCCATCAAAACAAATTCAGCAATCGCGAATGACGTAACAATCGTTGTGAAGAGATACTTATATCAAGAACTGTAGGACCACCCACTGCTGAAATAATATTTATTTCACGAACTACTTCCCATGAACAAGATACTTCCGTGCAACTCGAAAACATTTATGTATGTGAATAACATTCTCAGTTTGCGGGAATTATCTCAATCAACGTAATTATATTTTTAGTAATAAACATTATAGGGCCTAGAAATATGCCTTGAGGTACGTACACCTCTAGAGGCTTAGTAGGAAGATACTTGGGAAGAAGTTTGTGGGGTTTTAAAGAGTGTAACGATGTCCGTAATACATCAATTATATAATATCAGTATAATATCCTTAGGATTGAAAATATAGACATGAAGACCAAAAGGAAAATAGTCTTAAACCCTTTACATATTATTACACATAAGGACGTAAGTAATATTTCAGTTATACATCCTTAGGGCTGAATTCTATGTGCTACAATTTTCTATAGAGCTATTGACAGCTCTTAATGTCACGTTAAGTAATGGTCGAATTTGAAATTCAAAATATATTTCGACTTCAAAATTCCAACAATTGGAAATACGTGCACAAGATAAATTAGTTTCAAAAGGATCTCCAAAGATATTAAATTATCACAATATATTTCCGCTGTAAGCAAATCCTTGAAAACTCATTGTAAATGTGATAACGATCGATTCTTCAGTTCTGTACACAATGTCATTTTGGTTCTCTGCACAATTTTGAAACTCATCTTCAACAACATTTAAAATTGGTTACGAAACATACATAAGTACTGATGTGAGCAACCCTTTACGTCATTGATCAACTATTCAAATGCATTAGTATTAAGGACACACTAGATACTCTTATCGAGGTGCATAGAATTAAACGTAGTGCCATGACACTATTTTTTATCGCCTTGCAATGGAGGCCGGTTTGAATCAAATGTAAAGCAGCTCTCAATAGGCTTTATAATATCTACATAATGCTGGTTAAGACATCCAGTTTCTAATATGGTATTATTTATAGTCATTTATATCTCGTAAACTTATTTGAGTTGCTACTGGCTTTTCTATTCATTGGAAGTCTCTATACGTTATAATATAACTTATAAAATTGTACCCTTTTAGGCTACTCGTTTTACAAATGCGCAATTTTGATACTGAGTTATATACTCTTTCCGTTTTGTCCATACATTGTGGCTTCCTACATTGTTGTTAGTTTTGTTTGAATATTAATTATATTATCAATACAAAGATTTTATGAGCCAAATTTATTTTTGTGTCAGCGTTTAATGTCAAAGTCTGCTGTAATTTCGGAAGTGCTTACCATGGTGTGGTGTACAAAAAATTGCGGAACAAAAGAACTACAAAACATCGTCTTATAATATGAAGTAACATTTAAATCAATAGGGCAGTTTAGTACCAGCGGTGATATTTTACGTTCCCTATGTGGTCGAGTGTGACATAAATATTTTATAGCTGGTAGGATTGCGGCTTGCCTGTCCAGTCACCTTCAACATATATACAGACATGCGTACAGCCCGTGCATACATAAAGGCTGTTTAGCAAGTGCACTGCAAAACTGCGCGACGCGTGATTAATACTAACCATGAACACTTCATTTCAGTATTTTAAGAGCAATTTAATACTTTCCGAATGAGAATAAGTTATTTGTTGAGGTTGAGATGAATTTGGATTTAAACTAAAACTTAATACAAGTGAATCAATAAGCAGATTCTTTGAATGTAATTAGAGAATTAACGAAGACTTTACACAAGTCGAAGCTGTTTAGTACTTACTTATTAACCGGTTTAGGCATAGCCGTTTGATTTAATTAATAGCGATAAAATAGTACTAAAACTACAGCTTGCAGAGGAGGCACAACCTTACAAATTTTGCAAGACACTTAACGGTTATAGAACAGGTGGAAGTTTTAACATAATCGTAAATATTTCAGGTAATAAGGGCTTAGTTGACCAATCGTATGTTAACGTTCTCGTTAGCAAGGGATTAAGACAGGAAGAGAAAACCGGTGCATTAACAAAGCTGCTGCCAGTTAACCTCAGAATCCTGTTAGTTATGCTAAACAAGTGGCAGGAATGTACCATTACTGCTTGTTTACTGAAAACATGGTTCTTAAATTAGTTAACTTTAAGAAAGAATACGTTTTGACTACCTAGATTTAGCATTTCAGTTTTTATTGATTCAAGAATTGCTTTGCGACTCTTGGCTCTGTTTACCCCGTAAGGGATAAAGACGTGATTCTATGTATGTATGTAAGAATAACTTTAGTTGTTATTCATACATTCATTTAACTATATTCATGTGAGTTAAATTTTAACAAATTCAAATTACTTATTAAATAGAACATTACATGTCTCATTAACATCGACATAATATCTTTTATCGTGGTAGAGTTAATTAATTTAAGGACCAGCCAACCGCGACGTCCGTCCGGCACGGTTGCGGTGTTGTGAATGAATGCAACCGAGGCGCAGGCGCCGCTGGCGCCACACTTCCGGCGCACGGCGGAAGTTTCAACTGTTAGTTACGCACTACTAGCTCATTGTTGGAGTCAGGTTACCTGTTGGTTTATCACTATTGTGTTACGTTACAATTTATACCTGATAATCGATTTGAATTATGCGAATAAAGGAGACGGACTGATGTGAGGTAGTGTATTCCATAAACGACGAAAAAAAGCGATTATATTGGAGGGCATCTAGCAGCTACAAGGGTAGATTATGTGAACAAAAAATAAAAAAACAGCAATACAATACAATGTTAGATAGGAAATAGGTAGGAAAGGTTGGTGTGAGTAACCAGCGGTAGAAGCACAGATAACCTCCTCCACTGGTGGGGTTGTCTGTGGGTAGAAGACTGATGATGAAGCTGATTTGGCAGGAGAAGCTCAAGAATAAATCAGTCATTCATTCCCAACAGTTCACACTGACAAAATAATTAACATTCTTGGCAAAAGGAATATTATTTTTTAAACAAATCATACATTTTCACAAGATGATTTCAGAAACGCGTGGAAAACCCGTCTCGGCAATTTTGGTGATCTGCGGTGCATGACATGTCTTCGGCCAAACGCCTTCGTACAATAACCTATTTAATAAAAACAAAACAATAGCGACATACTTTTGTTTGGAACTTTTAACGAATTTAAGATATATTTGCGAGTAATCTTTTTTATATCGGCAAAATATTTTATTTTCGTACGATTGTCGATTTTTCACGGATAAACTTGATTCGGAGGGGAAAGTCGTAAAAGGTAAAGGTAAACTCAGCGATTTTTTCGCAATAAAAGTTACATTTTTATATTCTGTACATGTTGCACGGATAATTTTGATTTTATTACTGGCTAGGATTTTTTACACAGAATTTTTCTTTAACGTAAGGGCTAAGTGTAGGTCTACCAGAATCTGAAAATCGCTATATTTTCATACGTTGTTTTGCCATCAGATCCTGGTAGACCTATAGTTCAGTCGTAGCGTAGTAAACTTATTTTTACAGATAATGGTGAGGTTTTAGGGGACTAAATTACTCAAATGTCATTATCGTTACTCAGTCTGCATGTCTGCATAGTAAAAAGTAGACTCCATATTTTGAATGCGTGTTTAATATTTTTTTAACAGGTGTTCATTGCATCTGTCATCGTCTATAGTCATGACAAACAGACAGACGCTACATAATGGCATGGGGCGATAAAAAACTAAAGCAACCGATACAAGAGGCAACCCCTTTTAGTCTCACCCCTTCAGCTAGTTAAATTGAGTCTAAACAGAGAGAGAATAAGGTTGAAAATCGATTACAGTCGGTAAAGATCATCACTGGTGCCAGCAAGCTTTGGCGCCAGAAAAACTGTTAAGCCGACTGTACACCCTTGTCTATTAACCATGAAAAAATATCAGTAGTAATTATTGTCTGTCATGCGATGATGACGTCATATGGCCGAAAAACCTATGACTACCGTTGTCAATTAGGTAAAGTAATTTGAACAGTAGTTATCTTTCCTATAAACATATATTTATTTCTCATTTTATTTACACAAATACCTTATTATTTCTCCTACTTCCTGTAGGTTCTTTTTTCACACATCTCAAAGACTCTAAAAAGATGGTGGTCAGGTAAAACAGCGTCTCGGTACCAATTGGTCCCCTGAAATTCGCACCATGTGCTCATTCGTACTCTCAAATTTTTGAGGTTTCCACTCGTCCCCTGATCTAATTGTACATGTCGAAGTAATTTTAGTCGGTTTACGCTGTTTTTGAATAGAAATATCACTATCAAAGTGTTCTCAAATCTAAGTGGTCTCTGACGTCAACTGAAAATCAACTCATCTCGACGGATTTGTTTCACGCGTAATCCGTGATTCATTTCTTAGAAAGTCTTTCGGTGGTAAATAAATAGGTTATCTTATCGCTCTAACAAAAATATAACTTTTCCTTTGTTTCTTTAATCCTTTGTTCTCAATGCTCTTCCAATTTTAAAATTGTTTTATTTTTAAATTTACGGAGAATTTTGTTTCTGGTCGGCCTTTCTTCTATAATCCGTATTCACAAGATCCGTATTACAGTAGTGTAAAAAAGATAGATGCGTGAGTATCATTCATCCCAGGAAGGTAACATAGGCTATGTCACAGAATACGTAATAATAGTGGATTGCGATCATGATCTAAAATTTCTTATTTTATTAGCTACAAGCACCAACGAGTAAAAAACACCTCATACATGAACTTTTGGCAAAGCTTAAGAAGGTCTTTGTTTCCCAACAAGGGATTACCAAACTACCATAAACACTAATCATTACGAAGCAGTCAAAATAGTCCCCGATGCCCTCACTATTCATAAGTAGATACAGGAGCACAAAAACATCGACACATGTGCGCGACGGGACGAAGACGGCGGCGCCGGTGACGCAACGGTATCCCAGATTCAAAAACCGAATAAATAGAGTTGGGGATTCGGAAATTCCCGCACTCCCAAAGAAGAAGAAGCTCCCAGAAGCGTTCTCAAATTCAAACGATTAACCCTAGAGGGTTAATAGTATTTGGGAACGCTTCTGGAACTTTGGGAACGCTCGTTTAAAATACAATTGAAGACACGGATTATGGAGTCGCTCAAGACAAATCTTTCTAGGAACGAGTTAGAATTTTGAGAGCCACTGGAGCCTTAATTTTAGACTAAATATAATCGCAGTGTATTTTTTCTTTGCTGTAATAGAGTCCACAAATCAGAATTAAACAAATTTAGTTCCAATACTAACATGTTGGTTACTCGTTCGACTGGAAGGTCCAGAGATTAGAGCGTCCAAACAAACTCGTCAGCTTTAATTAGTGTAGAATACGCAACAAGTACCAGTAAGTGGTTTTGCAAGATTCAATGAAACAATACCACGGATATTGCGTATTGAATTGACATCATAATGATGAATTAGATCTTTAAGTCATTAGGTACGAGTTATGAACTGTGTTTGCTGTATATGGGCACAAAAACGTGGAAAACGACTAGAGTAATCCAGATTCGAGAGTACTTTTATCAGACCAAACTCTCGCATGAGGGTAGTTTCGGAAAATTCTACTAATATTATCAAACGTAGGTTGAGTTAAGAATTGGAGCGACGATTTTAGATATTTTGAAGAGAAATGGTTGGAATTCGCGGATAGACAAGTTTTGAAGGAAGTGAAGAAACCTTTGCCCAGCACGGGATGAGATAGGTTTAAAAAAAACGTGAAAGTTTATGAGAGTGGACACATAGATGTGGATGGATGTTTGTTACGCAAAAACCGATACTACTACACATAATCAAATGAAAGGAACTTGCTTAGAAAACCTGGAATAGCAAGCATATAGATAGGGTATATACCGAAACTACCAAGGGAGTGGAGCCCCAGGGCGCAGTTATATGCATATTTATTAAATACGCTCAAATTTAACCACTCGACTAGTGGTTAGACTACAAATCTCTGATTAAGCCATTAGAAAGGGCTTCTAAGGATTGCAGGTAAAAGTGCGTAGGAGTATAATCGAGAAATGCGAGCAGCATAAGCGACAGCGTTGTTTAATTACATATAATGCTGAGCATTTGATGATGCAGTTTTCAAAATGCTGCCGTCGCATCCGGAATGTAACTGAGACGTCTTACTTGCAATTTTATTGGTAATGCCTACTTGGTACTAAGTAATTTAAAAAATCCTGCTTTGAAATCAGAAATTCCATATTGAAACTTGGCCTTCAAAGAAGGCTTTCTTTCACGTCAAAAACTAATTATATAATCATAGTATATTATGTCTCAAAGCTACAATCTACTAGCATTTCGGAATGACCACTGCTGAGAAGAAATGCCGATTCATTGTGATGTGACTGCCATCCAAATTTCACCGAAATAGTCCTAGTCGATTTTCCATGATTCGTAGAATCATTGATTTAAGATAGGTAGGTACAAAGATTTAGGCAGGTACCTAAAACAAAGTGTTTCAAATTTCAATTTACCTAATGGGGTTTTTACCATCATGATAAGTGACAGATAAATGCATAACTATCATTATTGTCTTTTAATTATTTGTTGACAGATAAAATAACGACGTTTAATCGATAATTTACTAATTAGGGTGATTATGATCTATGTCGTTAAATACCTATTTACTCAATTTATTATTGTTGATACAATATAATTGTAATCTATGCATCTATCTAGTAATATACTAAAATACATAGATATTATTATAAATTAAAGACGCGTCCAGTTTCATATTAGATTTTACACTTCTTGCAGTAGAAGAACTTAATTTGTACTTCTACTGTGCCAATGAAGCCCTCATTTGAAGTTAGACGAATCGAATTTGTGTATTTGATATTGATTTGACAGCTGTTTGAGATGAATAAATATCGGGCAACCCCAAGGAATTGGCAACACTGCTTTCCAGGTTTTCCACGACGACGACGACAGTTGCAGCGACTGTCAAATATGACACTTGCTCGTCAGCGCAGCTGTTTTGATGTTACGACCATGGAAGTAAGTACTTAACGTAAGTACTTATTACTTCTATGGATCCGACATATTTCCTTTGTTTTGCTAAATTAGTAATTATATTTCCAAATTATCTTTTAATGAAGAATCCTTTGTTTTAACTTACGACGTCAATTCTATAGCAGTATAGCTGTCTGTTACTGTGATGTTCCAAGGTTTATAGTTAAATTAAAGATAACTCTTCAACGGCGGATTCAGGATTGACTGGAGTGGCGGACTATGCATGTTGGGTGGGGGGGGGCAATAAATCGACATCAGTCCTGATGCTATTGCCGCCGCCCGCCGCTACTGTAACTCTTTACGGCCTGTAAAGTACATAATTTACGTGGTAAGGAAGGAAAGATTTTCTTCCCGAAATCAGCAGGACCATGTGATATAGCGATATAACATGTAAAGACTGTCAAATTACAACATGATGATTTGTGAAAGATAGCGTGGTGACGTCACGGATCGACAATATAGCGATAAGGTGGCGCCGTCTGCGGAACGTGCGCTAATCTGATCAGGATTATCGGTCTGGCTCCAAAAGAAATTTTTGTTTGCGCGGTAGACCTCGCCGAACGCTGGAGAAATGCTCCGAAGTTGTAGTACAATTGCTGTTTACATAATTCTCCCAAATTAACGATTTTAAATGATCTTAAGTTGTACATTGTTGTTTTCTGCTCCCAAATTAACGATTTGTAATGATCTGAGGTTGTACTTGCTGTTTTCTGCTTCCAAATAACGATTTGTAATGATCTGAGGTTGTACTTGCTGTTTTCTGCTTCCAAATAACGATTTGTAATGATCGGAAGTTGTACATTGCTGTTTTCTGCTCCCAAAGCAATGATTTTAATCTGAGATCTTTCTCTGAAAATGCCATTTCCATCGGATATCGTAGCTTTCAGCTTACAGAGTCAAGGTTGTCAAGTAACTACTTTCCAATTGTAAAACAATACGTATAAATAAATATGGTTAGGTCGCTTATAACATGACGGAAGCTTATGCAGCTATGTATGAAAGCGGTTGCAACTTCAGCCTCAACTTGTTGGGATTAGGTACAGTCAGATACTGGGAACATGACCCCCTCTCCGAATATCTCCGAATCCTAATCTCAGGTTTCTATATATCTGACTGTTCGTCTATTTATGACGAAGATCGTAGAACCGGGGCGGTGCCATCATCAGATCTGCTCAATAAATGATATCACTATTCCTAGTTGTTGATTCTGCTAATGTTAACGCATAATCGTATCTCAATAAGAGTTTTTAAATAATTCTAGCCATAAAGTTAAAAAAAATAAAGAATTAAGATTTTTTCTATGTCTATGGTACTTGCTAAAGATTTGATTACAGGCAGAGACAACGATACAGACATTGTTTCATGTAGGTTAAAGGTACCGACCGTAGTAGATAGTTACTGCGTGAATTCTTTTAATTTATAATTATAACATGTTCTTTAACTACTTATTTAAATTAAATCTGTCGTTAGTGATAAGAACAGCGTCATTCGCGATAAAATTAAAAATGTAAGATGGTCCGTTTGACCCCTGGCCTTGATAAACTATGACCCGTACAGATTGGGTTAAAATATTTTTCGAGGCAATGATTCTAGATAAACCCAGATGTGAGGGGTTTTAAATACATTCATTTAGGAGGTACCCATCCATTTACCTTTTGCAATAACCATAATAAAGAAAATTAGGATATAATAATAAGTTAGTTAACCATCTCTTTTGCGACGCAAGCGAAAAGGGAGGAATAGAAAGAAAAATTGAAGATTCTGGGACAGGCGAATGTTCAGGATCAGGAGGCCAATTCCACTAAATTACAAACGTCGAAATCGTGTCTCAAGAGCCAAAGAAATTGAACTAAATTAATAAGATCTCTGTAAGACTTCTATGTTTTATTACGGTTTCTTTGGCTTTTGAGGCATGACACGAAATCTACGATTACAATTTGTAGAATCAAGGGCGGACGGATCTGTGGGAGAAAGATAATTATTCGATGGCAACACAGGAGATATCAGTGAAGTTGAGCACACACGTCAGGTTTTTTCCGTTCAAAAATTTCGAAATCTTAGGCCCAAATGCGTGCTTTTCATAGAAAAGGTTCTAGTAGGCGCACAGTCAGCTTTTTTCCGCGTGGAAAATGTTAACCACGTCACGTATGCGCCTAGTCGAACATTTTGTATGGAAAGCTTGCTTTCGGGATAGGTACTGAATCTGATTTCCGCATAAGGAAACCGCGGTTTGGGCCCAGCTTGAGACTGACTGACATCTCCTGTGTTGTGTTGCCAATGTTGCCATCCAATAACGATGGATAAATCACTGGAAAATGCTGGTGTTGTGCTCGTTCTAGAATAAAGCTACTTTATCTTCACTCCCATTATTTTAGACACTGTCAAGCTAGAAGAAGGCCGATGGCGGTTATTGCGATGAACCACGGGTTAGTTTATTACTTTATACTTTCTCTTACCTAGCTAAGCTATGTAGGTAAGAAATAGTTATAATGGCTATCTCGCGTGTGATTGTTCAGCTTCAGAGACTGAGAAACTAGGTATCTAGGTGGGTATTTTGTCTGGGTCGGCAAAGTTATATCTAACTATACCACAAGAAGAAGATGACAACCGCTTTCCATCAGATATCTACAAAACCCTGTTTGCAAATCCAGCAGATTTCCTGTACCTTCTTTACGCCAGCCAGATAGTAACAAAACTAGGAAAAGTAGATAAAGAGAGGTAGATTGATAAATTAATACTTTTACCTTACTTCTTAAGTGCTTTAGTAGCCCACTCTATATGTACTGATATCGTGATCAAGCTCTAGAAAACTTGTGGACCTTACAATAGACTAAGAGCTCACTGCAATAAAATTGTACAAAATAAATTGTGCACATTGAAATTTCACTGACCTGTGTGGCTGACTCCCGATTCCGACACTGCTTCATACATGTAAGCTGTAGATAGATGGTGCAGAAAAACAAATAAACACACGCTGAAATTAACCAACGCCATTGTACCAATTAAAAATATTAATCACACAAAACAGTCAACATAACTACAGTCCTAAAGAACACGCATCATAAAAATATACCCCGTCTAAAAATATCACTTTGGGTATTAAAATCACAGTTATTGTACAATCAACTTGTTAATTAATCACTTTTACACTTTATTGTGGCACATTAGTTATTTGTGGTAGTTTTTTCATATAAATTATTGCGGAGAAAAGCGAACACGCGTTCACTTTATTTTGTCGAGTGACAACACGTCATCCCCTCAAGTGATCAAAACTCGACTGACTGAAGAAAAGAAAGAAACGAATGATTGCAAGAGCGAGCCAGCCAATCGTTGGACGCCGGCAAGTAGTGATGCTAGTTAGGGCTCATAGTAATCTATGTCGTTTATCGATAATGTTTATTTGCGATGTTTGTTGATGAGTTATTATTTAAATATTTTACTGTTCTTTCAGCAATAAAATATTTTCAGTAATGCGATGAAATGTAAAAATTGTTTTATTTTTTCATATTTGAATAAATTAAAAAGGAAACAACTGAGTGTTTAAATCATCATACCTGCAAAACAACAATAGTTATTCAACTAACAACAAAACGTTACAACGTAACAAGTTTTTTTATTACTTAGCACAGTACGGAACTCCAGCACTTATACTAAATATGTTTGTAATATATTGGGTAAAACTAAACGCAGGCGTTCCGCATTGCTGCCGCCAGAGGGCGTTCGGGGTTTTCACACTGCTCGCGTGGAATGCGTCGTGTGTAGTCCGCCATTGCATTGTCCAGGGCGATATCGGTTTGATTTTAATACGCGGAGCGGTCTCGCGTCTTTTGCTTGTTGTTTAGTTTGAGTGATAATTGTGAATTTCCTGTTTGTTAAATCACTATTGAATTTGTGTTTGTGAAAAACTCTGTTATTGTGACTTTTTCTTGTGAGAGGTGAAACGTGGCTGGCTGTTCACATCTGGCTGTTCCCGAGTGAAACTACGGGAAGAGATCTATTTAGTTGTTATGGGGAATTGAGATCTCAAGGGTTAGGTAGGGTGATTAGGAATTCCCCCTTCCCGAAGACACTCAAGTTTGGATCCGAAGAGAAAGAAGATTTAGTTTGGTAAGTGTTCAATTCTAGTTAATTTATAGGGTAGGTTATCATATAGGGCCCTGTAGCTCCCTTCATAAGCTACGGTGGTAGCAGACTGCGTATAGCTTAAGTTAGATTCTAGTCGGACAAGCGTGGTGTCGCGTGGAGATTTTTTCCCGGTACTTAATTTTACCGGTAGATTTTTTCCCGGTAAAGTTCCGGTACAGAATTCTTCCCGCCGCGTCGTTTGTCCGGATTCTCTCTGCCACATTTTCTGGCAGCAGAGCTGTAGTTGCTCTGCACATTTTCTGGTAGCAGAGCGTAGTTTATCTACCCTCTATTTGTTCGTTTGTAAAAAATAATTAATTGTTTGTAAAAATTATTAGATTTTTCTTAGTTTGTTTGTATAAGAATATTTGTAACCGTTTTTGTATTTGTTTGCGGTTTGTACCGTGCGTTCCGGGTTTGTGCCATTCTCATACCTACCGCGGTTCTTCGTGTAGTTGCTTGATTTTGTTGTTTTTTATTTACCTTTTGTTATTTTTTGTTTGTGACTTGACGCGATGGCGAAGGCCTCCAATGCTAGGGCGACACTCGCCAACGAATTGAGATGGTTTGTGACGGCCGGAGGATTCTTCCTGTCCCGGAAGGACAGGAGGGCGCCATACTGCTAAGAGCGGATCACCTCCACTCACGATTGATTAGCGCGGAAGCGGCCATGGCGGCGCTTACCGGGAAAGCCGATCTTTACCCCCGGAGGCCTACGCAGGTCACATGGCGGACATGGACCAGATCCTGAGTCTGCACGATGATATCCGCCCGGAGGCGGTGACCGCAATAAGGGCGAGACAGGCTGGCGGACCAGCCCCTCGCACACCTGTGCTAGACAGGAAGGACCAGCCGGTTACTGGTCGGCTCCCCACCCTTCAGCTGTCCCACTTTGGGGGTAGGATGGAGGAGTGGGTAGGCATATAAAAATATGTTTTGAGTCCCTGGTCGTAGCACGACAGGATTTGGCATCGAAAGGCCCAGAAGATGGCCTACCTCCTCTCCACTCTTGAGGATGAAGCGCCACGGTCGCCCATCCAGCACCTCCCGGGTGGAGGACGACCAGTACGATACGGCTTGGGAGTTATTGAACTCCCGCTACCAAAACTTACGTTTGTTAGCGGATACGCATAAAGCCACACAGTTGATGGCCCTGCCCAAGGTGTGGAAGCCAACAGGGCACAGTTGCGCCTGCAGTTGCTCACGCCCGTTACAGTGGCCTGTAACGCGCTCCGCACACTGGGGGCTGCCGGTGGACCAATGGTCCTTTTTGCTGGTGCACATTGTATTGGGCAAATTACCCAATGACATCCGCTCGCGATTTGAGCGCGAGAATGCGGAACGGGATAGCACCACCCTACCAACATCCACTGACTTGGTGAAGTTTTTGGAGTTTGAGGCACGGGCGGCTGAGAATACCATGACGGACTCAGCGCCATCCAGAGCGCCTGAACGTAGGCCCCAACAGGGACGGCAACCGCCACCGCGTGGAGCTGGTGTGCGGGTTGCACACACGGCAGCAGTCGCGGGGGACGCGGACTGCCTCGCAATGTGGCCGGATGGGCCACAGCCTGCTACAATGCAGGGACTGGCAGAGACTGCCAGTACAAGATAGGCGCCGCATGGCAAAGCGGCATGAACTTTGCTTTTATTGTTTGGGCGGTCACTCTGCACGTGACTGTCCCAGTGCCATACCATGCAGTGCATGCCGTGGGCTGCACCACGTGATGCTCTGCATGAACCGGAACGGGGATGGCCCCCGGTTGTTGAGGTAGGGGTCCCCTATGGGCGGGGGCGCTCCTGCGCGAAGCCCTCCACCATCGGACGGAGGACGCGGCTTCGCTCGTCGCACCCCCTCGGGAGGGGGTCGCGTACCTACGCGGGTCTTGGCGGACCGGGACCACGCCCCAAGGTCATGGCCAGTATGTAGCTGGCCAGGCCCCGGATAGGGCCCCCATGGGCGGGGGCCCTAGATCGGACGTGAGAGTGGGGACACCCCCCTCCACGCGGGTTCCCAATACCCAACACATGCAGCCGCAGCGGTTTTCTCCGCCGCTGCACGAGTACCCACGGCTGGAGTACCACCCGCCGTACCATATGTATGGCCGGGCCGGGGCGGGTTCTGCCCCCCTCAGATGGGGATGTGCACTCGCCCGCCATATTATCCGGGTCAGTGGCGCGCCCCTGGTTTGGAGAGAGTGGGGAGCCCGTAACTAGCTTGCTCCCTTGCTGGGACAGAGCCGCGGACGGTTCTGCTCCCTACCGCGGTGGTCCGCGTATGGGGTCGTGGGGGGGACGCCATTAATTTGAGAGCTCTGTTGGACTCAGGGGCTCAAAGCAGTTTGGTTACCACTCGAGTGGCACGCCAGGTAAGGTTTAGTCGTGGAAGACTCGCCTGTGCCACTTCTTGGAGTTGGTGGCATACAAGTGAAGTGACTGACGGGCCAGACACTTGTCACCTTTTCTTCGCTGAAGTCCTCCACAATGAGGATCACGACTTCGGCTATGGTAATGGATACCATTGCGGGTTGGCACCCCTCGACAGACATACCGCCGGGTGTGTTGTCTTTGGTTTCGGGTCTGGATTTGGCCGACCCCTTTGTCTTTCATCCCGGCCAAGTGGACTTGCTCCTGGGCTCGGACGTATTGGGTTGGATTTTGTTGGGTACACAGAAGGCTCTGGGTTCGTCTTCACTGATGGCAGTGTCTACAATTTTTGGTTTTGCCCTGATGGGCCCTGTGTTTGATAATGGCACCGCGGAGGAGCCACCGGTCGTCGCATCAGCGTCCTTGGCCAAGACCATGCAAAGGTTTTGGGAGGTGGAGGAGCCACCTATGAGTTCCAGGATGGATCCGGAACACGCTGAGTGCGAAGCCCTTTTTCGATCGACCACGGAGAGGTTGCCCTCCTGTCGGTTTGTAACTAGGTTACCCTTTGTTGCCTCTCGTCCTAGCCTAGGGCAAAGTAGGGCGCTTGCGGAGAAACGACTGCTGTCCATGGAGCGACGTATGCAGCGTGACCACGTACTTCGCGATAAATATATTGAATTTATGCGCGAGTACGAGGATTTGGGTCACATGTCTCCGGCTCGAGTTGATTGGAGCTCAACTGAGCATTACTTTTTGCCCCACCACACGGTGGTGAAGGCCTCAACAGGCAAATTGAGGACCGTCTTCGATGGGTCCGCACCCACTTCGAACGGGGTTTCGTTGAATCTATGTTTGCATTCAGGTCCCAAATTGCATAGGGACATAATTGACATCATCTTGAACTTTAGAAGACATCAAGTGGTTTTTGGCGCGGACATCCGGATGATGTTCCGCCAGACAGTCATACATCCTGAGGACAGGCGATTCCAGTTGATACTCTGGCGTGAGCGCCCTGAGGATCCTGTGACGGTGTATGAACTCAACACAAACACGTATGGTTTGAAATCTAGTCCCTATATCGCCATCAGATCATTGCTTGAAGTGGCAGAGCGGGAACGGATCCGCTTTCCCCGTGGGGCTTCCGTGCTGTCACGTGACTTGTATGTTGATGACGTGTGCACCGGAGCCCAAAGTATTGAGGAGGCCCTCCTACTGCGGGATGAATTGATTGAAATATTGAAGACAGGTGGCTACGAGCTACGTAAGTGGTTGTCTAATGAGCCTTAAAGTTCCAGAAGGGATCCCGGAGGATCACCAACCAGAACCCTCACCTGTTTGAGGGATGTGGATGATCCCAACAGGATAGCGGTGCTGGGCATGCAGTACCAGCCGCTAACCGATATTTTCACATTCCAAGTGGACTTGGAAATACCAAAAGTCTGGACTAAGAGAACGGTGTTGTCCGTAATAGCCCGTATGTTTGATCCGCAAGCGGTTGGATCAGTCCAAAGTGATATTCTCTGCAAAAGTGTCTTCTTCAGAGACTTTGGACTTTGGGCGTCTCGTGGGACGAGCCGCTGTTTGGCTCTCCATTGGATGATTGGCTCGAGTTGTTTTCATCGATTAAGGAAGTCAATCGGATTGCCTTGCCTCGTCGAATATTGCCCCCCGGGAAATATCGAGCCAGCCTGCATGGCTTTTGTGACGCGTCGGAGCGAGGCTATGCCGCGTCAGTCTATATGCGGACAGTTGACGCCGATGGCCGGGTCAATGTCTCGCTTTTGTTAGGGAAGAGCAAGGTCGCCCCCATCAGGACTAGGCTGACTATTCCCAAGCTTGAGTTGAGTGGAGCTCACCTTCTCTCTAAATTGTTGCATCACGTTGCATGTGAGCTGGCGGCCACGGTCGAGATACGGGACATCTTCGCCTGGTCGGATAGCCAGGTCGCGCTTGAATGGTTGCGCGCGGCCCCACATACCTTGGAGGTTTTTGTGGGAAATCGGGTTTCCCAAATCCAGAATATCGGAATTGATATAACATGGAGACATGTGCCGGGAGAGCTTAACCCAGCGGACTGTGCTTCCCGAGGTTGTACGGCACCAGAATTGGTGTCACACCCGCTCTGGTGGGGTCCAGAGTGGTTGAAATGGGATCAGAAACTTCTTGGCCTGTCTGTCAGACAGATGTTACTTCTTTGAGTTTGACTGGGCTCCGTGTACATGCTGTAGTCGCTGAGACGACGTCGGAGCCGGATTGGCTACTTGCTCGGTATAGCAGCTTGGATAAGCTTCTGGGTGTCACCAGTTGGATTAAGCGTTTCATACATAATTGTAGAAACCCACAGGCAAAGCGGTTGGAGCCGATTGCAGGTGCAGAAGAGCGCCGGAGCGCATTGTTGCATTGGGTCCGTGTCGTGCAGACCGGACGGTTTGAGTCAGAGTCTTCCAGATTTTGCGCGACGGACGCGGCTAAGTTGAAGGGCGCGGTCGCTCGTTTGAACCCGTACATCGACTCCGGATGGGCTTCTTCGGGTTGGAGGCAGGCTCCGGAAGGCGGATCTTCCATATGAGACTCGCCATCCTCTGTTGTTGCCCAAGGGCGGACCCTTGGTGCAGCTTTTGGTGTCTGATCGACACATTCGTAACGCCCATGCTGGGTGCAATGCTTTGGTGGCTATTTTGCAACGCGAATTTTGGATTTTGTCTGCCCGAAGAGCAATCCGTAGTGTCCTGTTTCGATGTATTGCATGTTATAGGTTGAAGGCATCCACGATGCAACCACAGATGGGTGATTTGCCCGTTGATCGAATTCGACCTTCGAGGCCGTTTGACGGCGTTGGAACCGATTTTGCCGGTCCCTTTTCGATCAAGGCTTCTCCCTTTCGTAATGCCCGTATTGTGAAGGGCTATTTGTGTGTATTTGTTTGTTTGGCCACCAAGGCTGTCCATTTGGAGGTGGTATCGGCTCTGACTACGGAGGCCTTCGTCGCCGCGTTGGATCGCTTTGTTTCGCGTCGAGGTCTACCTTCCCTTATTAGATCTGATAATGGCACAAACTATAAGGGAACTGTAAATTATCTTAAGGATGTTTCTGTGTTTATTGATAAAAATTGTACTAGTTTAAGTCAAATTGCTGCCCAAAGGGGAATAACCTGAAATTTAGTCCCCCAAGTTGCCTCCCCGCATTGGGGAGGGATTTTAATGAAGCGGCTGTAGAAATCCGCAAAGACCCACCTCCGCCGCATTATCGGAGAAACGGCTCTAACTTTTGAAGAGCTGGCCACAGTGTTTTCTGTAAAGTTGAGGCGGTCCTCAACATCTTCGTCCTCTCCTGTCCGCTATCTCCAGATCCAAATGACTTGGAAGCCCTCACCCCTGGTCATTTTTTGGTGGGAGGGCCGTTGAATGCCCTGCCCGAATACCCGTGGAAGGATGAACGCGTATATCGGTTGTCGCGTTTTCAAATGTTGCAGCAAATGAGCCAGGACTTTTGGCGTCGCTGGTCGCTTGAATATTTGCATTTGCTGCAGCAAAGAGTGAAGTGGACAGACAGGACTGAGCCTCCCAGGGAGGGTGATTTAGTGTTGTTAAAAGAGGCAAATTTGCCCTCATTGCTTTGGCGACGAGCTCGCATATTACGTTTGATTCTTGGCGGAGATGGCCCTCCGCGTGTGGCTGAGGTGTTGGTCGACGGTTCGATTTTAAGGAGAGGTGTGACCTCTCTCGCCCGCCTTCCCGTAGAGTAAGCTAGCGGTCTGCTTCTCAGACCGGGACGGGGGGATGTTTGTAATATATTGGGTAAAACTAAACGCAGGCGTTTCGCATTGCTGCCGCCAGAGGGCGTTCGGGGTTTCTACATCACTGCTAGCGTGGATGGCGTCGTGTGTAGTCCGCCATTGCATTGTCCAGGGCGATATCGGTTTGATTTTAATACGCGGAGCGGTCTCGCGTCTTTTGCTTGTTGTTTAGTTTGAGTGATAATTGTGAATTTCCTGTTTGTTAAATCACTATTGAATTTGTGTTTGTGAAAAACTCTGTTATTGTGACTTTTTCTTGTGAGAGGTGAAACGTGGCTGGCTGTTCACATCTGGCTGTTCCCGAGTGAAACTACGGGAAGAAATCTATTTAGTTGTTATGGGGAATTGAGATCTCAAAAGGGGTTAGGTAGGGTAATTAGGAATTCCCCCTTCCCGAAGACACACTCAAGTTTGGATCCGAAGAGAAAGAAGATTTAGCTTGGTAAGTGTTCAATTCTAGTTAATTTATAGGTTAGGTTATCATATAGGGCCCTGTAGCTCCCTTCATAAGCTACGGTGGTAGCAGACTGCGTATAGCTTAAGTTAGATTCTAGTCGGACAAGCGTGGTGTCGCGTGGAGATTTTTTCCCGGTACTTTATTTTACCGGTAGATTTTTTCCCGGTAAAGTTCCGGTACAGAATTCTTCCCGCCGCTTCGTTTGTCCGGATTCGCTCTGCGCACATTTTCTGGCAGCAGAGCGTAATTGCTCTGCACAGTATCGTTAAAAACATTTATTCAGAAATCCAAGATGGCGAACAATTTTTTCTTTAAATTCAACATATGGGTATCGTTTTATAGGTTTTTGGGGACGCTAATGACAAAAATAACATTTATTTTGAGATCCAAGATGGCGGACAATTGTTTTTTCTTTAAATTTAACATATGTAGTTTATCGTTTTATGAGGTTTTTTGTGGACGGTAATGGACGAAAATAACATTTATTTAGAGATCCAAGATGGCGGACAATTTTTTTTTTAAATTTAACATATGGGTATTGTTTTATAGGTTTTTGGGGACGCTGATGACAAAAATAACATTTATTTTGAGATCCAAGATAGCGGACAATATTTTTTTTTAATTTTACAATATTTGTATCGTTTTATACTCGTGTGACTGTATGTTAGAAACAAAAGTGCCAGAAAAAAAATTGTCCGCTATCTTGGATCTCAAAATAAATGTTATTTTCGTCACCAGCTGATCCCAAAAACGGCGATACCCATATGTTAAATTTAAAAAAGAAAAAATTTGACTACCATCTTGGATCTCAAAAATAAATGTTATTTTCGTCATCCTTTGTCCCCAAAACCTTATGGAATTTACCCAATGTTAAATTAAAAAAAAAAGAATTATCCGCCATCTTGTAGATCTCAAAATAAATGTTATTTTTGTCATCCCAGCGTTCCCAAAAACCTATAAAACGATACCCATATCTTTGCTTTGGTATTAAAAAAAAAAAATTGTCCGCCATCTTGGATCTCAAAATAAATATTATTTTCGTCATCAGCATCCCCAAAAACCTGTGAAATGATACCCATATTGTAAAATAAAATAAAAAATTGTCCGCCATCTTGGATCCAAAAATATTATTTTTGTAAACCGCATCGAAAAATTGGCCTTCACGGGAAATGAACGGTCTCTGCATCTTAGCATCCTGGCACGACAGTCACGCTACTGTTCTGTCGCGGCATTCGAGTCGATTTTACTGTCTAGCCGCGCCTATAGATGTATTTACATAAAAAAATATCGGCCATCTTGGATTAAAAAAAAATCACAATCAACCTGTATCCAGATATCCCGCACGATTCGAGTACAATTTTTTCTCGTCGCTTGTCGTCGAAAAAATATTTGACGACAAACTTATCAATGCATCAAAACATTTCAAAAATCGATTCAATTTGGCGCGCATGTTAGGGTTCGTAGACAAATTGTCACGAAGTCTTTATTTGACAGAAGGACATGATTTGACTGTACTGCCATGTTAGCGACTGTAGACATATAGAGATATGTCGTCTCATATCGACAAAATGCCACGACAAAATTATGTCGTGGCGCGCATGTTAGCCCTGCTGGTCGCCGCAGCGACCGATACTGCCCGTGACCTGTCAAACGCGCCGCGCGATTAGTCGTGCCGCCAGACGTGCCGCCGGTCGCCGTCGCCCGTCCCCCGTCCCCGTGGCCAGGCCGTAAGCGTCTTTTGGATTTCTCTTACGACCAATTTGTACCAACTCAAAATAATCCTACTAATATTATAAATGCAAAAAAATGAATTTGTTGAATGCTAGCGTGTAATAAATAAAATAAATAGAGGCGCCTGCGAAGGCCCTTTATGATGACCCTTTCAGGCGCCTCTTTGGGGCGCTGCCGCGCCGCCCCTCACCGGACAACAGGGGCCCTGGGCCATCGGCCAAACGCGCCCCGCCCTAATACCGCTACTGTGTCAACGCGATCACGAGTTATTACCGTAAATGTTGCGATTTTTTGCTGCCGAAATCATAAAATATTGATTTCGGACAGCAATCAGGACCTGTTCAGCACAGAATTAATATAAGTACTACGTACAGAAAGGAAGCTCCCTGCCTCTCCCGCAATATGGCGTACCTCTCCGCACACTCTACCCCGTTCATTTGAATCGAGGGACACTATGAATCGGGGGTTAGCAGCTGCGAAGCGTATCTCAAGCTACTCTTACGTTTCGATTTTTGTAGATAGAGAGAAAGCTTATAGTTTCATTTGAAATTAATTATGGTAAGGTACTGCGCAGTTAACCTCTTTTGTTTATCTAGTACAAACCAAGAAGGACGTAAATTTTATAAATTTCCGAAGGTTGAATACAGGTAAGCAAAGTAATTAACAATATTTCACATCATTAGATATTCATTTTTTCGTTATATACCATTTTGTTAGTAAATGGGAGCAACATATGAGAAATTAAATTTTATTTTCATGTCTTTGTCGTCTGGCTTATCATCTAAATAAATAATCCAACAATAATCCAACAATCCCAACAATCCTGCTTTTCTAAATAAATGTTGAGTAAAGTTAAAGTTGTATCCAGTAAGCAATAATGGAACAGGCAACGGAGTTGTCACTTTCAACATACAACATTGTCGCGGCGTCTTTTTATATTTCAATAAATATATTTTTATAAATTTTCTATGCTTGTATAGGGTATTTGACAAGGTGTTAATTCTTCAACACATTATTGAATTTTTCGAATCATTCAACTAAAACAATAAAATGTTATATAGGTAATGATTTTCGTAAAATATGCCGCCGGTCGAAGGTCACACGCGTATCCTGCGCGCGCATGTCGACGGTCGATGCTGGCGCCGCCACCGCCACGTCCGCCACTCGCTACTGTTGATTTGTTTACTAGTGAGCCGTGATATGATGACAATAAAAAATAATTTGTTTTGTTTTAGGTTTAATCATATTTAACACAAAGTTTGGCGCTAATATATAACCATAGTACAATAGTATATTCAATGCGATGTGTATCTGTGAATGATAAATAAATACTTAATAATATGTGTACTTATAATAAATTAATTTTTAAGCCTCATAGTGATGTGGTTGTGACAGTTGCAGTGCCTATGTGGGAAGTTTACTTATTTATGATGCCCAGGTATGTTAGGTAAGTCACAAAATATATAAGCAGGTACATAAGATAAAACAATCTCAAATCTTACAGAATTGAAATATATAAGTGTTTATAATTAAACTATTCATAGCACGTAGTAACTATTTTTATTAATTTGTGTCATACGTATAAATAAATAATTTTGCTGTGGCGACCCTCGTTGTTTAACGCACACATTGACGTGTTCTTTTTTGATGACAGTTTCGTTTGTAGTAGTAGTAGGTATATTTGACGCCCCGTTTATATGAAGCTCCCGCCCTGTGCCATGACTACCTATTGTAAAATAAAATTATTTGTCCCGTTAAGACTTTGCTTTACAAAAAAAAAAAAAAAATCTTTGTGTCCCCCCAAAAAAATAGTGGCGCCTCCTTCAACAGCTCATATCATTCGAGAGATAAGATTGGGGAAGTCACTGAGTAAACAATGCAGTGCCTTATTACTTAACTGTTCATTTGAGAAGGGGAGGCTCTATTTCGAGTTGTGTGAGGTCCTGTCGGTACGTGTCTTGACTTGTCTCATTCGTATCTGATAAGGGAAATGGCCATGGCTCAATTAATACATAATTTATTTTGACTTAAGAATGCATGCACTGCATGTATTCTTAAATCTTTGTTATAGAAGAAATATTATTTTTTTTTTTATTTATTTGAACGTTGTTTCTACAACGTTTGATACACTTGCAGGCTTGCAGTTTGAAATTGAAGCAAATATTTTGCAGTCACCGACGTCATTGGAAAATAGTAAGGGCCCGAGAAGCGAGCCCTGAGGCACGCCAGTGGGTACTGGAACTTACCAGTATACATTCCAGACACAGAAAGTGCACTGCTGTACATATACCTCCCTCAAGGCGTTCCAGAATGAGGTAATCACTCGTACCAAAAATGAGGTCACCACACCACTCGTATCAATTTTTAGAAGTCTGTAAGAAGTTTTTAAATGAATCTTTATATCTTGTATCAAATGCTTTATTATACTTACTTCGTGTAGGACACGTCAACTTGGCTACCTTTGACCAGTAATTTTTTTTATTAAAATTAAGTCTTTCTTTCTTATCGAGTGTGTTATTACTAACACTGGTGTCAGATTTTATTCAAGTCGCCTAAAGGCATCTGACATGACTTTTACGACTACCGCCATCTAGTGGCAGTAGCCGTATACACACTAGTCAACTAAACAGTCAGCCAATGTGCAGGTTAACAGGTTTCCTCACGATATTTTCCTTCACCGGAAGCAGGTGGTGGTCTATGAGAAAACTACCATACATGAATCAGATTGATCTACAAACACATGTGGCACAGGTGGGATTTGAACTCGGGTCCTATCCGACCTCAGGCGAGTGTCATTACCACTTGGCCACCACCGCTTCCAATTAAAATTAAGTAGGTACTAGTTAGTGATAGTTGATCTGCCTTCAAACGCTTTATATATGTAGACGATTTAAAAAAAATATATTGCATATTTTTTAATGAATTGATGATAACAAAGACTTGTGTTCATATAGTTGGCACTGAGCATTCAGATAACGAGATTTTATATAGTAAAGATAAGGGTAGCGCTATTGATTTGGTACAGTTGCATTGCGCTACATAATCAGTAACGAAATTTCAAATAAAACTTGAAAAGTGAGAAAGCTACCATAATATGTTACTTACTATTAACGCAACAAACTATTACGTGTTTTTTTCATCATGTAAATCACAGTTGAAAGTTCTATTTATCCAAAATATGAAGGATATGAAAATAGGTATATTTGTAATATTACTACTTAGTACTTAGAGTTTTATTAATAAAACTTATTTAAATAACATTCATTCTGAAGTTGATGCGAGTATATTTGGAGAGATTTTTAATTCTCGTCATGAAGTCCCAATCGTAAATATAATCGTGGTAGTAATTGTAGTGGTAGTTGACTCAGGCTCTTCTGAAGTTGACATAGTCGTAGTAGTAGTGGATGTAGTTGACTCAGGCTCGTCAGTCGGTGGCGGAGTAGATGGGTCTTCTAGCTTCGAAGTAGTAGTAGTTGTTGTCGTTTTTGTTGTAGTCATTGTAGTTGTAGTAGGCGGCGGTGTAGAAACTGTCATTTTAATAACCACCTGCTTCTTAGTGGTAGAGATTCCAGAGAGTATTGCCTTTACGATGCTCATGGGAACCCAGTGGCTTGGGAAATTGGATTCGATAGGGTTCGCTATGAAGACCAGAGGTTCGTCCAACCTTCGCTCTATTCGGAAGCTGTCTGCAGACATTACGGTTAGTATGATGATGACTGCTGCGTCTTTCACTGAAAAAATACAGTTTGGTATGCTTTACCTTTGCTCGCGACATCTTTCACGTTACTGCATTCCATGTTTTGCCCAACAATTGTGTGAAGTCAAACGACACAAGTCGACAGAAGAAGTCAAAATTATACGATGTAAGTAATATTATGACATTTGTGCTTGACTGGTTTACAACCAATAACCTGGCTTTAAACACCGATAAGACCAAGTGTATTAAGTTCTCTCTTTCAAACAAACCTTCTAATAATATACCTTTAATCGTTAATGGCAAAGTATTAGAATGGGTACCTACACAGTGAGTAAGTTAAAGGAAAAATTCGCCACGCGATTATCGACGAGAGCTCTTTAAATCAATAAAAATTCTTACTGTTGCATCTAGTACTCAAGTAGTAGTACAAGTACCTGACACAGTATTTTGCTAATATTAATATCAAAATGAATGAAAATCACGATAAAAATCCTTTAGACAGTTTCAAACTCGCGCTTTGAAAAACAATACGAATTCGCGCTTTGAATTAAATGTTTTAGAAAACATTTAATAATTAATTTTACGCGATAATGAAGGAGCCTTACTTTTCATAGGTACCTAGTTATTCCTCTGATAATCTTCGTCCAACAGAATTCGTGTAGCTGAATCCTAATGAACGAAAACAATATAAAGCGTGGTGTCTGTCTCACAGTGTGTCTCATAGTTCGCGAAAAGAACAGAAAGTTCAATGCTTATTGGGTAAAATTGTTAATAATTTTTAATTAAATTTCTTTCAGCTACTGTTACTCTGAATTGTAAATAAACTCACGCGAAGAACAAAAGTATTATATGTGTTATATTTTTCTTCTTATATTTAATGTGTAGTTTTTAACTGTTACTTGTCTCTATTAGCTTTTTTATTTTCTTTTTAGTATACGCTAACGCCTCTCTTTTCCCATTTTTCTTACGCGGGTCTACTAGAAGAAAATTCTATAGAAATAAGTAGTCAAGACTACTGAAATTAATTTGCAAATAACGTATATTGTATAAATCAGAAAGTAGTATTAGCTGTACTAAACTAGAAAAATAAGAAAACTATCATAATATGTTATTGTTCTTCTTTGTCGTATTCTCATGACTGAGGGTCGTGACAACCAGTAGCTATAGCTGTGGCTAGGTAGGTAATATGTTAGGTACCTACTATTAACGCTACATACTTACGTGTATTTTTTTCATCATTTCAACCACTGTTCTATTTATACAAAATATTAAGGATGTGAAAACATATTTTGTAGTATTTACTTCTTAGGAAAGCTTTATTAGTAAAACTTATATTAACATTCATTCTAAAGTTGATGCGAGTATATTCGGAGAGGAATCAATCAATTGATTGATTTTTAATTCTCGTCATGAAGTCCCAATCGTCGGTCTAATCGTGGTAACAATTGTAGTGGTAGTTGACTCAGGCTCTTCTGAAGTTGACGTGGTCGTAGTGGTAGTTGGTGTAGTTGACTCAGACACGTCAGGGGGTGACGTTGTTGGAGCAGTAGTTGACTTGTGCGCTTTGGGTGACGGGGTAATCATTGGTGTAGTTGATGCAGATTGTGACCCAGATCGACCAGCCAAGTTATCGTGACTGTCTGTCTTCTTCTTTCTCTTCCTCGTCGTAGGCGGATCTGCCTCTTCTTCGGTTTCCGGTTCTGGCTCTGTTTCAGGCTCTGGTTCAGGTTCAGTTTCAGGTTCAGGTTCAGGTTCAGGTTCAGGCTCTGGTTCAGGCTCTGGTTCAGGCTCTGGTTCGGGATCTGGTTCTGGTTCCGGTTCCGGTTTTGGCGGAGGAGGTGGTGGGGGATCGGGTGCGGGTGTTGTCTCTGGTGGATCTGGTGGAGGAGGCGGAGGTGATGTTGGTGGCGGTGGCGGTGGTGGAGCAGGTGGGTCCACTGGCTTCGGAGTAGTAGTTGTTGTCGTCGTTGTTGTTGTTGTTGTAGTTGTAGTAGGCGGCGGTATAGAAACTTTCATTTTAATAACCACCTGCTTCTTAGTGGTAGAGATTCCAGAGAGTATTGCCTTTACGATGCTCATGGGAACCCAGTGGCTTGGGAAATTGGATTCGATAGGGTTCGCTATGAAGACTAGAGGATCGTCCAACCTTCGCTCTATTCGGAAGCCGTCTGCAGACATTGCGGTAAGTATGATGATGAGTGCTGCGTCTTTCACTGAAAAAATACAGTTTGGTATGCTATACCTTTGCTCGCGACAGTCGCGACATCTATCACGTACTGCATTTCTTGGGTGCAGTACTAGTTTCTAGATAGGACGAAAAATAGTCTACCTATGTCCTTTTCTGTAACCCAAACGCGTGTTTTTATATATTTTTTTGAGAGTGACTAAAGATACAAGTAAAAGGCACAGCATATTTGCTAATCCCAATTTCAAAATGAATGAAAATCACACTAAAAATCTTATATACGGTTTCGAACTCGCTTTTTGAAAAACAACACAAAAGTGTAGTTTCTTAAATATTAATTATTAATTTTATGTGATAATTAAGGAGTCTTACTTTCCATAGTTATTCCTCTGGTTATCTATGTCCAACAGAATTCGTGTAGCTGAATTCTAACGAACGAAAACGATAAGCGTTGTGTCTGTTTCACCATAGTTTGCGAAAAGAATAGGCAATCGAATGCTTATCGGGTAAAATTGGAATGTAATACAATTATTAATCAAATTTCTTTCAGCTACAGTTACTGTGAATTGTAAATAAACTCACGTGAAGAAAGGTAGTTTCGCTGTATGTATGTATTTGAATCTATTTTTGTACGGGGCTCTGTTTCAGAATTTTTTTACCACCACACCAAGTATCTAACCTCTCTCTCTTTAGTCGTATTTCCTCATGACTGAGGTTCGTGGTCATTATATGGAATGAAACACACACAACGACTCTCTTGGCAATTTTGATGGAGTGGTTTGCCTTTGCCTTCTCCATTTCACACACTAGCTGATCATCAACCAGACTGCAGGTTTCCTCACGATGTTTTCCTTCACCGGAAGCAAGTGGTGGTCGATGAAAACTACATGAGTCAGATTGGTATACAAACTGATGTAGCCCGGGCAGGATTCGAACCTGGGATTTTGCATTCACAGGCCCTACCACTCGGCCACCACCGCTTCATATCATTTCGGTATCTAACCTTCCAAATGCCAATTAAAAACTTTTACATCTAGAAACGGAAATTATTGAAATGTAACGTCTAAAGTGCCAGCGTACAAAGTTGAGTTTTACCAGTTTTACTCAAGTTTTTTGTTTTCTTATCCAAAAATTAATCTAATTTATTTTACTCAATCATGAAAAGTATATTTTACGGATTTCAATTATATTGGATACACCTAGGTTGGTGCACATAGGGTACTTCAATGCCGTAAATTCCAAGAATATCATTACCTATATGATCTTCTAAATGAAGTAGGCTAGTTCATTGAAATTAAACAAACATTGGCTCAAACATTTACTGTGCAAAATCTAAAATTAAATTATTCAGTCTTTACAACACTTATCACGTGAAGTTATATTCACTAAAGACGTCTTCTTCTGACGGTGGGAGCACGCAATCCAAGTCCACGTAAAGTTGTCTTTGGGCAGTGAGTTTGTCGACTATTTGGGCAAACGTTGGTCGGTCGTTGGGGTCGGCTGACCAGCATTCGATCATGAGCTGGTAGAGGCGAGGGGACGCGCGAGCTGGCTTTGGGAGACGGCTGCCACCGGCAAGAAAAGCTGGTACTTGGTGGTTGCTTAGCTCAGCGTAAGGGAAGCCTCCTGAAATCGTTAAAAGCATTTTTATACAATATATTTTTAGTTTGACTTTCGAAGTACTAAATCAAGCAAGACTAAAAATTTGATTGAGTTGGAATATGTCATAATAATATTGCATTTTCTATCGTCTAATTATGGAATTTATTAGACTAGCTTTGATTATATAGGTGAAGAACGAAACCACGAAACTCGTTTTATAAAAAGTCAGAACGCAGCTGCTTTTGAATGCAGCAAAAACACAGATCTAAAATTTAAATATAAAACCATCAGGCGTTCATGAAGTCCAATATAGCTAAAGTTATTTATAAATCAATATAAAATAAAATGGGAGAAAAATTAGCTTGAAAAAAATAAAAGGACCTACATTCTTTGCTAAACATGCATTATTATACTGATTATAAACAAATGTGTACCTAGTGTGGCAATTTCCCATAGCAACACAGCAAAAGCCCACACATCGCTCGCTGTGCAGTACTGGGAATGTAGGATCGCTTCAGGAGCCAGCCACCGCAGCGGCACGGGATTGGCCCGAGTGTGAACGTAAACGCCAGTCCGGGAGAGGCCAAAGTCGGCCACTTTGAGGATGCCAGCCCCGTCCACTAGGATGTTACGGGCGGCGAGGTCTCTGGAATCATATACATACATATATAGAATCACGTCTTTGACCCTTACGGGGTAGACAGAGTCATCAGTCGTGAGACTCGAAGGCTACGCTTAGCCTTATGGAATCATATAAATATATACTTTATAATTTAAATACATATATAAGTAATAAAAGCCTTCCCTTGCAAGTTCAGGTTCATTATGATGCTCCCAAACTGGCTGTTATAAAATGTTAGATTACATTTGTTATTTTCACAGACCACCTACCCTAGGTGGGGTAGGTGGTCTGTGGTTATTTTAGTTACACTTATGTTACAAGTTAATGAAAAAAAGTGATAGAAAATGTTACACATATACGAGTAACATTTTATAACTGCCAGTGTGGGAGCACCATTAGGTTATAAGGAAAATATTGATTTAATGAATGGAGAGGCCTTTGTCCAGCAGTGGACGTCTTTCGGCTGAGAGAGAGAGAGAGAATAAATCGGTTTCAAGAATCACTTTAAACAATTTAGATCCACCAAGATTAAGTTTTCCCAATCATAGAGCCCCAAAATAAGTTCGGGACTTGTGTTGTGGGATACTAACTCAACGATACTATATTTAATAACAAATACATTATATGTATAGATAAACATCCAAGATCCAGGTCAATCTGAAAAAGATCATTTTTCATCTAAAGTATGATACTTATAAGAGCCGAGAAAATATGCAATGCAAATATAATAACCCGCCCCGCTTGTGTCACCACCCCGGGGCAATGCCCATTCGGCTCTAGGTAAATACGCCACTGCCGAAGTTTGCCAGCCACGATAAAAAAAAAAATATATATATATTTTATAGATAAACCTATTAGTACTTAACAATATTTATAAATTTTGTCATTAACTTTTGTGGATTCTTATTATCTTTTTTTATTATTTTATAATAAGTTTGTACTTATATTTAATCCGAATTCCGGTATTATAACATTTTATTTTATGTTTTTAAAGGTTTATAAGCTCGAGCAACAAGGACGCGGGACGGGACGATAGGAGCCCGTGTTGCTCTATGCCTAACACCTATTCAAAAGTCATTTAAAAACTGTCTTGTTGTCTTTATGTTAACATAGTAGTGAGATAGTAACAGCAGCAGAGGTTTCATTACTATTCGGAAGGTGGCCTTTTCGATTAGTACCTACGCTACGCCTAAGTTTCTAATAGCTAAGGGTCCATAAGGATTTGTTCAAGGTTCACTTCATATAACTTAGAAAATTAACCGGTATACAGAACTTGAAAGACATTTCGCCAAATCAAAGGCAATCTCTAGGGCCCGAAGGCCCTTATTGAAGTATGTATTTGTCGTTAAATTGGGAATAAATAAGAGAAAAAGCGCTTTGGTAAAAAGGACCGATCACTCAATGAATAAAAATTATGTGCTATGAGCTGCGCCCCGGGGCTTCGCTACCGTAGGAATTTTGGGATGTAAAGTACCATATGTGCTATTCCCGGTATTTTTCTACCCGTGTACCAAATTTCATCATAATCCATCCAGTAGATTTAGCGTGATTGAGTAACAAACGTACAAACTCACGAATCCTTCTATGGATTGATCAAAGAAAATACAGATTCAATCAACAAACATATATTTAAATAACCAAATCGCCTGATAGTTAAAGATTACTTTAGGATTGCGTAGACTAATCTCTTTTAAGCCTGTGAGGGACGTACATTGCTTAATTTGAATGTAAGCTATGCGTAGACATTGGACAAAACTACGCAATGTACGTCGTCGCGCGTCGTTGGCTGAACTTTTACATGAGGCTTTAGGTTTGTGAACGTGACCTCAGACATTTGGAGACAAAAGAGATTAATTATGTGTCTTACTGGGATCGAAACTTTTCGTACATACACAATGAGGATCTACAAAGGAAGAAAATGTCTCTGGAAAACTAGTTAGTTACATGCAATGAACTAAACACAAAAGACTATCTTTTGTTTTATTAAGATCGTGAGGTCGTAACTTTCTTGATCAATGTGTTCTGTAGTGAGGCACCCGATTTTCGAATTATAGGCATTTTACCGCGAGCGCCTGGTAAATATTTATAGGCAATATCAACCGCGGACGCTTACGTCAAGTTTAGTGCCACAGGTGTCGACTTTAGTTAAACTAGAAAGAAAGAAAGAAAAACTGTTAATTTGGTACAATATTACAAACAATATTAAAATACTTAATAACTTATATTTAAGTGTATACATGTACCATTGGTCCCCTAAACTAGTCACAAATCGTTCACTGGATCACTCACAACCTCACAACATGAAGACTTTAATCTGATCCGAAAAATTTGCTGTATGGTCTGCAAAGGCGCAAGATACTAGTGTAGTGTAAGCTTACGAACATCGTCAAATTATTCCTTCACATCACACAAAAAATAAAACATAATTCTTAATAGCATGTTTTTTGTAGTGTTCAACTTTCGTTTTATATCCTACTTTTATCTGTAAGGACCTTTAAAAGTGGCTTCTTTGCTAACTACCTATACTCTATTTATACGTTTAAAATTAAAATTGTACCTGTTGGCCTTCCTACAAAAAAATAACACTTCTTTTTGGACAGTCGTGTAAAAAAGGAACTCTATAGGATAATAAGTATATGGGGATCTAAATGTGATGAGATTTGCCCCATTCTTCTTCCACAATAAGTTTTTGGAACAGTGTATGTGGTAGTGGAAAATACTGGTCGCTCTAAAATAAGTAGGTACAACCATCCAATTCAATTCAAAGCATTTATTTCAGGGGTCCATCGTGTTAGTAACAATATTAACTTACAAAAACTTGTGTTAATAGATCCATCTGTCAATTCTGTCAAATATGAAAAAGCAGTGTTGCTACCCTAAATAACCAAATTGGCGAAGAACGCCACACCACCCCCCTGGGGAGAAAAATAGCCCATCTATTTTACAACACAAGGCAAGGTAATATTACCAAACATGCAATGTAGCAGAAAACTTAAACCTTAAAATTAAGTTAAATATTTACAGGCCTTAAATGATGACAATGTTTAAGAAAAACTACGTAAATAAATTACAAGTCAAGTGGGCTTTTAAACCTAACCTGTCGACCTGAACGAGTCGTGTATGGTTTGCTCAATGCTGGGTCTGTAGGTGCGGAATTTACAGGGGCGGGACTCGGAGGAGTCGGGGAAGGAGTTGAATCTGGGGCATTTGGAGCATCAGAATCAATGCTAAGGTATGCCGGCTTTACCCTGTCGATACTAACCTCAACGTTTCTGTCCCCTATCATAATAGTGAGAGTTTTATCTCTCCTAGAAATTACTTTATGGGGTCCAGTATATGGAGGTTTTAAAGAAGGTCTTACAGTGTCATCGCGCAAGAACACATGCGTTGAAGACGCCAAGTCCTTATGGATAAAGATGGCCTTCTTGCAATGAGCTGAGGTAGGGATAGGCTTCAGTTGCGACATAAGACGTCTTAACTTTGATGCGAAATTTGTCACATCTGTATTGCTATCGGCAGAAGTGGAAGGCGAAATGAATTCACCGGGCAGGCACAAGGGTTCCCCGTAAACTACCTCGGCGGGAGATACATGTAGGTCTTCCTTGATAGCTGCTCGCATCCCTAATAAGACAACAGGCAAGACCTTGCACCATGATTCCTGATGGCACATTAAAGCCGCTTTTAATTGCCGGTGCATTCGCTCAACCAAACCGTTTGCACACGGGTGATAACTCGTCGTACGAACGCGTTTAGAGGAGCAAAGTTGCATTAGGGCTTGAAAAAGTGAGGACTCAAATTGTCGGCCTTGGTCCGTAGTAACGATGGACGGCACGCCATATCGGGCGATCCAGCCGCTAAAAAATGTTTCGGCCACCTCTTCCGCGGTTATTCCTACCATCGGCCATGCTTCTGGCCATCGGCTAAATCGGTCGACGGCGGTTAAAACAGTAGTAAAAGCCTTTACTGTAAGGTAAGGGGCCAATTATGTCCAGATGGACATGGCGGAAACGCTTGGATGGGGTGGCGAAGGTGCCGAGGGGGGAATTGACATGCCGGCTTATTTTGCTGCGTTGGCAAGCTTGGCATGCTCGGGCCCAATTACGGCAGTCCTTCTGGATGTTAGGCCAAACAAATCTTTCCGAAACAAGTTTGGCTGAAGTTCGAGCGCCTGGGTGGCTAAGGTTATGTACCTTATCAAACACCGCGCGTCGAAATTTTGGAGTGACAAACGGACGGGGTTTCCCAGTTGAGGTGTCACAGTAAAGAGTAATGTCAGATCCAGGTATCGTAATTTTTTCGAGATTAAGCGACGATTTGTCCAACATCTCTAGCAGTTCTTCGTCTCCCACTTGATCAGCGGCAAGATCGGCAAAATTATCGTCGAGACGAATAGTCTCGATACGAGACATAGTGTCAGCCACAATATTGTCCTTGCCACTGATGTGGACTATGTCCGTGGTGAACTGCGAGATGAATGATAGCTGGTTGAGTTGTACAGGTGGTAACTTTTCACGACGCTGCGAAAATGCGTAGACCAAGGGCTTATGGTCGGTATAAATAGTTACATGCTGTGCCTCCAGAACATGCCGAAAGTGTTGAACAGCCTCGTAGACAGCGAGTAATTCTCGATAATAAGCCGGCCATGTAGTTTGCCGGGTAGTAAGCTTTTTACTAAAAAATGCTAGAGGCTGCCAACAATCATCAACACGCTGTTGAAGACATGCACCAACATGAGTGGATGAGGCGTCTGTGAAAAGTCCCAATGTAGCAGTAGTATCCGGATGAGCAAGAATAGTTGCGCTAGCCAAGTGATTCTTGCACTTGTGAAAAGCAGCTTCCAAATCCGGTGTCCAGGGGACTGGTTTCTTACCCTTGAGTTGGGTGGATGCCAATAAATCAATTAGTGGGGCTTGATACTCAGCCGCGTTAGGAAGAAAACGGCGATAGAAATTTATCATTCCTAAAAATCTGCGGAGACCCTCCACTGTTTTTGGCAACGGGTAGTTTTTAAGGGCCTCAATGCGTTCCGGTGGTGGACGAATACCGTCTTTGGAAATTCGATGGCCTAAAAATGTCACTTCCTCTGCACCAAAGACACATTTAGATGTGTTGATAACGACGCCAAATTCAGACAGTCGTTGAAAAAGGGCACGAAGATGATTTCCGTGCTCTTCCTTCGAGCGAGAGAAAACCAAAATGTCATCTACATAGGGGAAAACAAAATCAAGACCACGTACAACCTCGTCAATAAAACGTTGGAAGGTCTGTCCCGCGTTACGTAGCCCGAAGGTCATATAGGGGAACTCGAATAACCCAAAAGGAGTTATGATAGCCGTCTTGGCAATATCTTCGGGCGCGACTGGTATTTGTTGGTAAGCCTTGACTAGATCCACGGTAGTAAACACTGTAGATCCAGCCAAGTCCTGACCAAAGTCCCCTATATGCCGGACAGGGTAACGGTCGGGAATGGTACGGGCGTTTAAAGAACGGTAGTCCCCACAGGCGCCAACCGTTCTCGCCTTTCTTAGCCATATGCAGTGGTGAGGACCAGGGGCTGTCAGAAGGTTCTGGCGGTGCCACATGCAACCATTTCCTGGAATTCCTTCTTGGCTGCCTGCAATTTTTGCGGGGCAAGGCGGCGGGGGCGAGAAGCTACTGGTGGGCCCTCGGTAGTGATGATGTGGTGTACTGTACTATGCTTGATTGTCCTTTGAAGACCAGGGGGACGTGTGATGTCGGGGAAATCCTGCAGTAATTTGGTATAGGGAGAGTCCCCGGCAATGAGAGTCTTCACGCTAGGTTGTGAGACCTGGGCTATAGTTGCGCGCGTCGTTAAATTTGTGGAGCCATCAATAAGCCTCAAATTGCGACAGTCAGGTAGCAAATGATAGTGGGCAAGGAAATCAGACCCTATAATGGGTGTACCCACGTCTGCAATTACAAAGTTCCACCGGAAATCGCGGCGAAGACCAATGTTTAAACATAGAGGTAGGATGCCATAGGTTTGAATGGGGCGTCCATTTGCGGCGCGCACATCAAATCCCGTTGGGTGATGAGTTCCCTTAAGGAGGTTGCGTGGGAAACAACAAAGGTCAGAGCCAGTATCAATTAGGAACCTGACCTTAGTTGAGGAGTCTACAACAAATAATCGGCGGCTGGGAGTATTAAAGCAGTTAGAGGCCGCCGCTACTGACTGCTCAGGGAGTTTCCCTCGTTAGTAGTTTTCCAACTGCAGGGAGTTACACATTTACTAGCTTTGTCAGCAAATTTTTTATGGTACCAGCAGAGGCGGGTGCCGGACTGTGAAGATGACCTTGACGCGGGTCTCGAGCGGGACCGTTGTCGTGATCGCTCATTGTTGGTCAATGCCTCGACTTTTTTGTTAATTCAAGGAGGGCTTTTTAATACTTTCTAGTTCGCTGGATGATGAAGATGCCGCATTAATGGATTGGGGCGCTAATGGTGTCTCAGCCATAGCATCAGCAATTTCGGCGACCTTATCAAGAGACAAGTCGCGTTGAGCCGTTAAAATCCGCTGGACTTCAGGCGGCAATCGCCGCATCCACAGCTCCCGTATTATCCCTTCATCGCCAACAGTGGTGCCAGCAAGTCTTCTTAGGTGGCGGAGAAATACAGAAGGCTTTCGGTCACCCAATTGCTCTTCACTAAGCAACTTCCGCACACGCTGCTCTTTAGAAGACGATAACCGACGAATGAGCTCTTTTTGAGGTGCTCATATTTCCCAGTGGCGGGCGGGTCAGCTATAACATCCTCAACCTCATCAGCCAAACGAGCATCCAGCTTTGATAAGATGTAACCATATTTAGTAGAGTCTTGTGAGATTCCGGCAATCTCAAATTGTGCCTCGGCTTGGGCAAACCAAAGTTTGGGTTTATCTTCCCAGAAATCGGTTAATTTTAATGAGACAGCATTTACTTTTGTGTCATTTGATTTGGGCAACTGCATGCTGTTAAGTTGCTCCTGCAAGTTTCGCACCTGCTGTTTTAATTCCTCCTCTACAGACATTTTAAATAAAAAAAAATTAAATAGAGAATGAATAAAGAAAAAATAAAAACAATATTTAAATTAGTGCGGATGCGGTTAAAATTGCAACTAAAACAGAATAAAAGTTCTTTAAAAAAATAACAAAAACAGAATAAAAGTTCTTTAAAACAAGTAAAATTGCCAACCCTAATTTCCCACAATTATTTAAAATGTATAACAGAAAAATTTTGTACAACCCTGTTATGCCCTATATTAAAATACAACCTACTACACTGTATAGGTATATAATAATGTGTTAGGTACACACTTTATAAAAAAATTATTTACAGGTCTTGTATAACCAAAAGGTACATCCTATTATGCAGAAATGTAGTTAAAATATAAAATACAGGTATAGACAGACTTCAAAATAAATAACAAAATAAAATGTTAGTGAAATAAAGAGATACTATTAATGTTACAGGATCGGTTAACTTCTATTGAATTTTTTTTTTATAATTCTAAGGGTAAATGGTTATTTGTTTAGCCAATAGTTTTGTGCAATATGTTATAAATAAATTCAAATGGAATGAAATGACAAGAATACAGAGATCAAAACTTAACTAAATTAGTGTAACAAAATTACATTAGCGGGTGAATAAATTAATGAATTAATTTTTTAGAGTCTAAGTGTCCAGCATTCAATTTATTAATTAGGTGGGAAAATTGTCTTTTAATGCACTATAACACTGGGTAAAGGCAGATTGTTTTTAATGAGCACTTTCACCGAGTTAGTCTGACACCAGAAAAATAATATGAGATGTTACCGTTTGTCTGCAGTATTACTGTACAAGTTGGCTGCTCCCAGTAGACCCATGAGGCACGATGTACGCATGCAACAGCAGGCTTATATGGCCTGCTGGTATCCCATAGGTAAAATAAAGCTCAGGGATGTGCTGTTAGTAAAATGCAGTGCAGAGTACCAAAACCCATTCATGCCAAACTCGATGTGCCGATTAGATGCTTCCAGGATAGGTAGGAACACAGAAACGACAAGTCAAACCGTGCTGACATGCATGAGAAACACGAAGTTTGCGAACAGTTTGCGCTATGTGACGAGCACCATTTCAATACTCAAACAAAACACTTCATGTACACTGAGTCCGAGTTGACGACGTTTAGGAGTTGAATCCAAGTTGTTTCACTGATCGTAGTTCAGATATGTATCAGGGTCACCAATATGGGGATCTAAATGTGATGAGATTTGCCCCATTCTTCTTCCACAATAAGTTTTTGGAACAGTGTATGTGGTAGTGGAAAATACTGGTCGCTCTAAAATAAGTAGGTACAACCATCCAATTCAATTCAAAGCATTTATTTCAGGGGTCCATCGTGTTAGTAACAATATTAACTTACAAAAACTTGTGTTAATAGATCCATCTGTCAATTCTGTCAAATATGAAAAAGCAGTGTTGCTACCCTAAATAACCAAATTGGCGAAGAACGCCACAAGTACAAAGGTGCTATTGCAAATAAAATTTCCTCCAGCAGTCTTTTCTTTCCCAAACATGAAAATAATTGGTTTCTTGTGACAATACAACCTATTTCGGTCGGTCCATTGCTCGAACCGAAGTCCCAGTATATGTAGGTAGGTTCTATAATAAATTCGATATAGCTGCCGGAATGTCCATACATTCCCGGAAAATCCCGGGATTTTCCCGGTACCGGCGAACTGAGCAGTGGTATTTCGGAAGTGTATCAATTTTAATGGAACAATTTTGCTCGGACCTTTAATGTTATTTTACTAGGAGTATATTTGCGAAAAACAATTACGAAATTTCTTACATGTAAAAAATGTACTTAAGAGAATAATTATGGCACTTGGAGGATACCTAACCAAAATGTATACGTTATTATTTAATGTACAGAATGTGCTTTTGTTTGTTTGTAATACCTTTATTGTACGCGTTTAAAAAAAGAAAAACGTAACAAAATCTTCAAAGACATATTATATGCACAGCACAATGGCGGACTTATCCCAGGAAGGAATCCCTTCCAGTCAGTCCGTGTACTTTTAATGGGTTTTATTAATATCATTGTTTAGGTAGGTATAATTAAATAATTTTTTAATTTACGAGCAATAACTTTAGGTAAGTAAGTACATCTACAGCTAGCAAAAACTGGGAAAATTAGATATTATTTAGAAACAAATAATGTTTGTGATGAAAATTTTTGTTACTCAATCACGCAAAATCTAATAGACGGACTTCGAAGAAATTTGGTAGGTATACGGGTAGAAAAATACCGGTAATAGCACATAAGTAAGGTGTTTTTTATCCGGAAATTCCCAAGGGAGCGAAGCCCCGCGGCTATTATTCAAAATGCATAGAATTAGCTCTCACCTGTGAGTAATTCCTCTTTCTTCCAAATGCCTCATGCCCAAAGCGACTTGCAGGGCATAGTCCCTCATGGTCCCTCCGTCCAGGTTCAGGGCTGGCTCAGCCACGTAGTGGTGGGCTGCCTTGGGAGGGTCGAAGATGAAGGGCTTGTCATCTGTCAGGGCTGCGTCCCCGTCGCTTATGTTTGTATACTCCGCTGGGAAAATGTTTTTTTATTGGTAAAAAAATCTGTTTCTGATGAGTGTTTTCCAACAGAACGTGATTTCTCGTGATTAGAACTACCTAGTCTAATAAGACTAGGTAGTTCTAATGGAGAAATACCGAGGGAAATTGAATCATCAATAATAAAGCAAAGTTATTTGAATTCCAAATGAGCTTATTATGTTTGAAAAGATAAAATTTTAAGATGTCAAATGATATTTTCTTGTTTAAATTTTAATATACCTATTTTAAAGTAGGGGTATCTACGTATTTGCTCTAAATTATTTTTCAGGCAAAGTATTTTTTTTAATAAATTTTTCTATCGTCGTGTGTGTTACCTACTTAGTATATACTGACGCATAAACGGTAATTTTATAGACCACTACCTGATTTTGGAGAAGAAAAAAAATCCTCTCCACCATTGATGGCGCCGGTAAATATGAGATGGTTCAGTTTACTAGATAGTGTGAAAAGCGGCAGAGAACGACAGATGGATAGTAATCAAGTCATGTCGGATGCCTTTCTAGGGGCGAGCTTCTAGGAAGGCTGTAAGAGCACTAACCTATAAGTCTGAAGCAGGTCACCCCGAGGCGCGTGCTCCAGGAGGGCTATGAGGGGAGGTCTCCTTGAGCAGCAGCTGATGAGTCTAATCACCTGTTTCAACATGGCGATCTCCCTTGAGGAAGTCTTGAAAGAAGAGGGGATCCCTGCCTATAAGTCTGAAGACGTGCTAGACCCACTCACAAACTTACTATCAGCTTCCGAAACCCGTGGCTAATTCTCACTATCTACTCTCCTTGTCTCGGCCGTCCCTTGCTCCACTTTCCGTCTCCCTCTCGCAGCCCTCAGCAATGATAGCAGGTCCCCCCGAGGCGCGTGCTCCAGGAGGGCTATGAGGGGGGGTCTCCTTGAGCAGCAGCCGATGAGTCTGATCACGTGCTTATAAGACTCCAGGTGCTTCAACATTGTGATCTCTCAGAGGAAGTCTTGGAAGAAGAGGGAGTCCCAGCCTATAGTCTAAAAATATGCTAGTCCCACTCACAAACTTACGTGCTTCAACATGGTGTGGTGATCTCTCAGAGGAAGTCTTGGAAGAAGAGGGGGTCCCAGCCTATAGTCTAAAAATATGCTAGACCCACTCACAAACTTACTGTCAGCTTCCGAAACCCGTGGCGTATTCTCACTATCCCACTCTCCTTGTCAGGGCCGTCCCTTACTCCACTTTCCGTCTCCCTCTCGCAGCCCTCAGCAACGACAGCAGGTCACCTCGAGGCGCGTGCTCCAGGAGGGCTATGAGGGGGGGTCTCCTTGAGCAGCAGCCGATGAGTCTGATCACGTGCTTGTGAGACCCCACGTGCTTCAACATGGCGATCTCTCAGAGGAAGTCTTGGAAGAAGAGGGGGTCCCAGCCTATAGTCTAAAAATATGCTAGACCCACTCACAAACTTACGTGCTTCAACATGGTGATCTCTCAGAGAAAGTCTTGAAAGAAGAGGGGGTCCCGGCCTATAGTCTAAAAATATGCTAGACCCACTCACAAACTTACTGTCAGCTTCCGAAACTCGTGGCGTATTCTCACTATCTACTCTCCTTGTCTCGGCCGTCCCTTGCTCCACTTTCCGTCTCCCTCTCGCAGCCCTCAGCAACGACAGCAGGTCACCTCGAGGCGCGTGCTCCAGGAGGGCTATGAGGGGGGGTCTCCTTGAGCAGCAGCCGATGAGTCTGATCACGTGCTTGTGAGACCCCACGTGCTTCAACATCGTGATCTCCCGGAGGAAGTCTTGGATCTCTTCGTCTGTTGCGTTTTCTGGATTAAAAATAAATATAAATTAAGTTGAGCAATTTTCGTAATGGTCAGACAGGATGAGTGACCAAAAATGTATTATCTCGAGCCCTTCCGTGCTTCGAAAGGCATGGTAAGCCGTTAATTTCGGCTGCATTTGCAGTTGTAAAACTCACCAATCCGCATTGAGCTCAAATCATGGTCATGACCTATCCTTCTTATCTATCTATAAGAAAAGCCAGTGCCATCATCTGAAAAGGCCAGAACCCTATAGCAATGGGGACAATAAACTAGCTGATAATGATCTTTTTCTTTTAGAGTATTTTAAGGAACCTTTGACAAGTTGGTAGGTGGCCACGGCGACTCCTCTGTCGTTTGCCTCATTAAAGTAAAATAAATTATGGACAGCGAAAAAGGTGGGACTGGGCAGGGCACGTCATCAGAATGTCTCCAGATGATTTATTCTTCGTTTGAAAGTAATAATAATTTGGGACGGAATGAGAATACAATTCTGGTTTGGGACAAACTGAGATTTTTTTGGAATTTAACCTGAAGTTTCGGGCCGTAAGAAGAATAAATCCTCCAGACCAATAATGGGCCCAACGCGTGACAGACTAGATTCCTCCTAAATGGCATGAGACGACGGCCGGATCGGAGACGGATGCGCTGGTGCGACGAAAAAGGATGGCGCGACATAGACTTAAATCGAGAGACTTGGAAGGAGATAGAGGCTTTTGCCAAGTACTGGGACATAGATGGCTATTACATAATTAAATAATGATGATGTATAAAGATCTACCTGACAGCATCTTGGCGGCCACCGTGACAGTTTCCCCGCCAGGTATGTCCAGCTGCGCAACGTGTACTCTGCCAAAGGCGCCGCTTCCGATCAGAGCCCCGAGATGAACCCGACTCCTGCGGACTTCCCACTCGTCTCCTTCCTCGTCACTCTGTTTAATACATAAAATAAATAAATACATGTATATATAGGGCTTAAAACTGGGGATTCCTCCAATTATAGGCAGGGCTAGCAACCACTCACTATATCTGAATCTCCATTCCATCAGAAAGCCCACTATTCGGTTCACTAATGTTTCACCAAAAAACCTTTCACAAACCGTCACTTTATAAACTATCACTTAGAAAACTATACCTTTTAAAAACGTTTCATTTTACAAACTTTTTTTTTATAAATGTTTAACTTTACAAATGTATCAAGTATAAAACTTTTATTTTATAAAGTTTTATTTCATCAAATAACTCTCTTGACAAAAACATCATTTTACAAACCTTCTATATATAGGTAAATTGTTAATCAAGGGCTGGTAGTTTCTTTGGCCAAAAAGCTAAGCAATGCAAAAAAAAAATATGGCAAAAACAACCTAAACCTAACTTCTTCTCTGCCCTCAAAGTCTTTTCAGGTGGTCATAAACAAATAACCTGAACCTTACTTCTTTTACGCCCTCAAAGTCTTTCCGAGTGGTCATAAAAAAAATAACCTGAACCCGACTTCTTTTCCGCCTAACCTAACCCTACGATGAAAATTTTGTGATCAGTGAGTTTAAACTTAAAACGTCATATCTTCTAGTTTTGGTAAATAATATTTATCAAACGATGTATTTGCCATTAACGTTGTTTTACCAATTGAAAATTTTGTTAAATAATTTGTTTGTAAAATGATAATTTGAAAAAAAAGTAATATTTGTCTAGTAATTAGTTTGTAAAATGATCCATTTTTAAAAGAATGAGTTTGTCAAAGCATATGTTTTTCAAATGTATAGTTTTACAAGCGTTGTTTATAAAATGATTGTTTTTTAAATAATAATTTGTAATATGAGGGTGTACCCACTATTCAGTCAGCTAAGCGTGGCCTTCGAATCTCACGACTCTTGGCTCTGTCTACTAGGGTGTCCCGAAAAACTTTTTTTAGCTTTGCTTAACGCGTGACATCTCAAAAGTTGCGAAATCGATCGTAGATTACGAAAAAAATATTAATAATATATATATATATAAATAAATCCTGTGGGCTCTACCAGATCGTCAAAGTTTTGAAAATTGCCATTTTAAGGGTGATTTTTCGCTTTTTCAAATTTCAGTTTCTGAACTAAATAAAAAAGAATACTTATAGTTTTTTTATATTTACGTATAATCAAGACACTACATTTTAATTTTCGTGTAAGAACACGGTACCATCGTCTTCCAATTAGTTAGATCCTTCAAGTTTCGTCGAGTTTCAACTTAATTTCATACAACAAGACATGAGCTTTCTTCGTTGCCTAAATAACTTTCTATGAAATAATAGTCAATTGCGACTATAAGTTCAGTGTTAACACGAGTTTTGTAGTTTTTAAATAACTAGTCTTAGGCGTAGAGAGACTACAAGTGCTTTCTTGGGTCCATACAAAGAACTTGACGATCGGCAACTCCCTACTATGAGGGACGTCATAAAAATATTTTTATTTGTGAAGAACGATCTTAAGCTCAAGTATAGAGGAGTCAATCTATCTAATTCAGATGTATATATATATATATGTATGTATATATATACTTGTATCTCTAGAGATTAACAATATTTGGACCAAAGTTTCTATTCCAATCGTAACGAATGTTCAAAGCTGTTAACTGAAAATTCAAGATTCAAATTAAATACATTTGCAAGCTGCTAGGTCCAAATGCTTTTCAAATAACTATAATAATACTTCAATAAAAAAAAAAAAAAAAAACATTACGTTTGTTTTTGCGATATCTTTTCAAATAGAGGTACTTTTTAAAGTAGGATTTTAGCAATTGAATAACTCGAACGTTCGTTATGATTGGCATAGAAACTTCAGTCCAAATATTGTTAATGTCTTGAGATACAATTATAAATACATCTGAATTAGATGGATCGACTCTTCTATAAGTACTTGAGCTTAAGGTCGTTCTTCACAAATAAAATTAATTTTATGACGTCCCTGTAGTGATAACTACAGAATTATTTCGAACTTCTAACTGGTCCACTTTGCATGTCATATTTTAGGTGAATTAGTTGATATATTGGGATACTATTCCTATGGCGTATTACCTGCATGATAGGCTCTCGACGCATCACAATAGCAGGCATTCAAATCCATTAGTTTCCAGACAAATTGAATTGGAAAGTGACACACCGGTGCACAAACTTCATATGTTGTTTTTACAATACTTATTAAGAAAATAGGGAGACCCGCACATTAAAACGTTCTTTGAGTCACGCCGAAACCATTGGTAGCAATAACTCGACGCGATTTTGTGTACTTACGGAATTATATCGAAAATTAAACATTCATAACAAAACATTCTATGATTAAATTAGACTGTCAACAAGATTTGCAGAGTTGGACGTCTGACATTGACAGCTGGTGACACACGTTCCGTCTCGGGTCCTAACAAACCTTTCTTATCATAAACAAATAAGAAATCATGGCTGGATTGTTGCAGAATTTTGATTATTCTCCTTTAATATCGTCGACTTAGAATATTATAATATTCAAGGAATAAATACCTTATTTAAACATTAGTTCTTTTAAAGAATATTAAAAGTTGGTTTGACGTGCGTCCGAATTAAGCGAAAGGAGCGTGACAAGACGAAATGTCAAATCGAGTGGAGTCGATTCGCCCTCTTCCTAGATAGGCCGCCACGAGACACGTAACATGGCTTGAGCAATTATTAATTTTTTGGGGTCTTTTTCACTTTCGCCACCCTCGGCTCCCCGTCATGGGACTATAGTTTAACCTTTCCCTAATAGCATTTTTGGTAGGCATTGGTAGGGCCACAAATATGTTCCTTTGGTTGGAATAAACGAGTTAGGATTTTTTGCCGCATAAGTTTTGCTGAAAGGCCCAACAACTTAGGGCCTCATGTGAAATCCTCCTACGGAGGGCCACATATTATTTTTTCTCCGTTGGGCCTCTTGTATAGAAACCATACAATCAAGCAACGTTACTCGTGGTGTTTGGTATTTGTGTTTTTCTTTCCGATAGATTATATGCTTATATAACACTCTAGTGAGAGTGCTATATAAACATATAATCCTATCGGGAAAAGTAATTATATTAAATCACAATCACATAAGTGCTTTTTTCATAGATTTTTAATATTGCATTAAGAACATAAATAAAAATATATACATACAGTGACAGAATTATATACTAGGAATTAAAACTATTCATTGTTTAAGTCTCACAATCAACATTTATTAATATTGAATTAACATCTTATATCTTAAACACAATTAATATTTATTCATGGCACAAGTTTATCCACAGATGGAATGCAATTAGATCGCTAGTAGGTATCACAACACGTAGGAACACGCCTTTTTTCGTAGGTACGTTAGGGCGTTAGCCAACTTTCACTCATTATGCCTTCGATTTTAACGCCAACACATCTTTCGAACTCACTCATGTGCCATGTACATAATAACGTATTACAATATTACATCTGTTCTTTCATAAGTTTTTCAACACGACATTGAACAAACGAAATGATGCAACAAACATTGGGCCGACTTGGACTGCTGTTTGTCATGGGCAGTCATAAGTGCTCTGCGCAAAGCATCGAACCTCCCCACTACCAATACCCCCTTAGAACCCTCCACCCCGTACCCCCGCCCAATGCATGTTGGTAATCAGTTGGCACAATAACCCGATGTTTGATCTTCGTTGGGCCAGTACAAATCTCCATCCATGTTAGTGATTTAACTGAATCGGCATATTCCAACAACGTTCCTACGCCCTTCGCGTTCAGCTGCTGTCATTTATTTTTGTGTGGGGCCAACTTTACCCCGGTCACCGCCACCGTTAAATCAACGTTGTTCAGCCAATGGTAGCAAGAAAGTATGTCAGTGTGGCATATAAGTTCGGCATAAATGCCGCAACGTTGTTAGTCTTCGCCAATAACACCGTCAATTCAAAATGGGCAATTGGAAGTACACGACAATCCGTCAGCAACGCCGAATTAACGATATCCCATCAATGTGCCTACCGTTGGCCAATTGTGGCCAATCAAAATGCCATATAGGGTTAGCTTTAAAATCCGCGATACGCGCAAGGACACAGGGATATTTGCCGCCACGAAGTGGTTGTGAGGATGGGCTGTTGATATCCATGTGCCCGCTCGGCCGTATGAATTGGCGCTTTCCCGATTGTCCCCCCCATCGCCAGAGGGTGCGGTTTCCGGACCGTGGACCGCATGCCACGGCGCAGGCCCTCGTCGTCGGCGACCCCAAGGCGCAACACACGGATCCTAACACTTATTTCCAAAGGCGCTGCACTGCCGCCTCCGATCCGATGTCCCTGTAGTGGCTCAGCGCAAACCTCGGAAGGTCCAGACAGCGTCTACTATCTAGCATACAACGGAGCGTTGCAAGAGCGCCGCGCCGCTTTGATGTCGCGGCTTGATGCCGGCCAGCACCAGTGCTTCGAACCCAAACGGGATCATAATGGTGAACGGGGGCAACGTTCTAAGTGCGCACAGACGTTTGTGTACAGACCTGGCCTGGCCGGAGGCTGTGTACCCTATTTGTTATTTAGTTTATGTTAATTTTAACTTTTATTGCGGCAAAGACTTAACAGATCTTCGGTATTGACATAACTGCCCGCCTTCAGCGGCTTATTGTGCCTATTGAATAAAATGCTATATTCTTAACAGATTTTGGTATTGATGTAACTGTGCTTCGCCTTCGGCGGCTATTGTGTTTATGGAATAAAATACTATATTCTATCCCAAGCCATATTGTATTAATGATATCACCCTGCCCATGACTCCCAGAACTTAAGGCTTAATAGACAAGAGGTCCTTTGTACTTCAAAAGTGCGAGGCTCTATCCCAGCACTACATCCGGCTCTCTATAAAGTAAATGTTCGTGTATAATCTCTCCGCGCAGGGATATTGCCCGTCTTCGCTTCAAACAGTTGGAGACCCCTGCGCACTGCACCAAAACACACTTTATTTTTTTATTTTTTATACACGACATCCCTCATAGTAGAGAGTTGGCGATCGATCAAGTTCTTTGTGTGGACCCAAGAAAGCACAAATAGTCTTATTCGCGCCTCACGCCCAAGACTCATTATTTAAAAACCACTAAATTCACATGGTAACACTGAACTTAATATAGTCGCAATTGACTATTATGGCATAGAAAAGTTATTTGAGGCAGGCAACAAAAGAAAGCCTACATGTCTTGTTGTCTGAAATTAAGTTGAAACTCGACGAAACTTGAAGGATGTTATCTAACTAATTGTTCGAAAACGATGGTACCGTGTTCTTACACGAAAATTAAATTAAATGTAGTGTCTTGATTATACCCTAAGTATAAAAAACTATAAGTATTCTTTTTTTTATTAAACTGAAATTTAAAAAAGCGAAAAAATATCACCCTTAAAATGGCAATTTTCAAAACTTTGACGATCTGGTAGAGCCTCCACAGGATTCTATTTATATATTTTTATTACAATTTTTTTCGTAATCTACGATCGATTTTGCAACTTTTGAGACGCCTTGAGTTAAGCAAAGCTAAAAAAACAGTTTTTCGGGACACCCTAATGTCTACCCCCTGTCTAATATATACAGATGTGTATATGCGTATGTGTATTGCAATAATATATACGAACAAATCACACGGATTGAGAAAGACCCAAAGTAAGTTCGAGACTTGTGTTACAGAATACTAACTCAACGATACTATATTTTATAACAAATACATTACTTATATAGATAAATATCCAAGACCCAGGTCAATCTGAAAAAGATCATTTTCCATCTTGATCTGATGGGGATCGAACCCGGGACCTCCGGAGTGACAGTCCGGCGTGATGACCTTTGGGCAACGGAGGTCGACTAAAAAATACAACGTACTACTAATTTTTCTGGATAATAGGTGTTATAGATTATTAATAAAATATTTAGGTAGGTACTGACTGGCATAGGCGATATTTAAGAAAAAATGTACACGGCATATTAATAGTAGTCGTCAATATCATTCTGTATATTTTTTTTACCTCAAATTCTTTGTGGACGTATAGAGGACTCTGCTCAAACTGGCCTCTAGGAGCTACTTCAGTGCCTCTGTGAACAAAAAAAAAACAATTGTTACAGTTTCCCCCTACACCATGCATTTATAATTCCTATTAATTTTTATAATAGGTGCTACTCTAGAGGTCTTCATACCCGTAGAAATTTTGCGATGGAAACTACCCTGTGTTTCCCTATATCAAGTTTCATTGATTTTTGTTCACATTTTATTGATGTAAATACATCAGTAGTCGGCTTGGTAGTCCATGACAGAAGATGGTGGAGTCAACGTGACATCGCTTCTCAGATCTCGTCCCATGACAGCTAACTTTTTTTATCCAGCCATTATCCCTTTTGCCATAGGACCAAAGCCTCAGGGTTGTTCGACTTATCCATATTCATTACCCAAGGAATTTTCACAAAAGAAACAATAATAAGCTCAAGTATATTTATTTTGTCCATAACCAGTACAGCCAAGAAATAAAATATAATTTGTACGCCTGAAATAACGGTAATAAGAAAATTATATTAGCGCAAACAAAATATAATGGAACGTTTGGAAAATACGGATTATTTTCTTAAAATAAGCCGTCTGCGTTGCGATGAAATTTTATGCCTTTGAAATTCCTGCGGTATACAACCTTGATCCCTTACGCGCCAAAAACCGCCACCTAAAGCTTATGGGGAAGGAAATTATAACAGAAAATTTCAATTTTTGAATGACTAGCGTGTCGCCCCTGCTTTCATAATGTATTTACCCACATAAAACATCGCAAAAATCGCAATCGTAATATTATAGCGTAGCACTTTATCGCACCACCTTACTACTCTCTGTTAGGTCTAATGGTTGACTGGTAGAGAATGTCATATGGCGTTAAGTCCACTACATATATTTATACAATTTTGTGCAATGAGAGTTATAGATAAATAAATACAATATTTATATATGAAATCACATCAAAATCAGTAGCGTGGTTTGATCTACAAAAAAAACTGTCGCATTTCAGGCTCTGTTCCCGATCCCGATTTGGTCAGAATGCATGAAGTCTGTACTCACTACCGTCAACGAGGGTGGACAACGGTTGAAGAAGATATGAAGTCTACCCACTTTTTATAGTGAATCGTGCGTTGTTTCAGGTGGTATATTCTAGTATGGCCCACTGTACTGGCGCACCAATAAATCGGATAATAAAGTATTATCCAATAGACACGTAAATAAATGTGGTGGTGGATCCTGCGGGCGGGTGTCACAACAACTTACAATTTATATTTTGAGAAATTGGCACGAGCGCGCCTAATTTTCACTAATAAATTTAATATCGCTAATGACGAATAGGTAAAATATTAATTTGGATAACGAGAACTTTACAAATACTCCGGGGTTTTTTGTCATAACATATCTTACACTGTAAAAAAAGTAATAAACTTAGATTTATCATAACATTGTAAGTAAAATGCGTGAACGACGCGGGTAAACCACGTTTGCGTAAAAGTTACGTCACATCCAGTTAGAACATCCAGCACCTGCCACGGCGACTCCTGACCCGTGACTTTAGAGATGCGAGACAGACCTGTTTTATCGATAAAGAGGGTGTTTTTGTTATGTCAGATAGTCGATATGTTTGCGTAAATGTTACATTCCAACCTGCTATGGCGCCTGCCTGACTCATGACCTTAGAGATGGGAGGCAGATCTATCTTATCGATATCTGCCTAAAGGGTGGTATTGTTATGTCGATAGTCGATGTGTTTGCGTAAAATTTAACATTCCAATCTGCTATAGAGGCTCCTGACCTTAGAGATGCGAGGTGGACCAATTCAAACTGAAAATTTTATAATGACGATAGAGCGTTTTATATGGCAGTTACGAGTAAGATTAAAAAATATAGTGACACTCTCTCGTATAAGTAAATAGCCCCTTAATAGACCCTTTTAAATTGGATATTGGTGTATTTGCAAAATGTAATAGAGATTCGTGAGAAATGATGATAAATAAGTTTTATTTAACTGTGTCTGAAACCAATTTTCTTTTTCCCCCCCTCAAAATATAAATACGGAACCCTTATAAGATCACTTTGTTTGATGGTACATTGACTTTGATGACAAACTTACAGTAATCCAAACTATCGACAATTTCCATTCCCATCCTTAAACAAGCGTTGCGTACCTCGAATAGGATGCAGCTGCCCAATGGGGCAACCATAATCTCTATCCCGATGAGAATTTTTAATGATTGCTTTCGAAATGATGCGTGTCTCGACTTTTCACGGTATTTTGTAATGAATCTAATAGTCCCCGTGCTTAATGAATTTTGTACAATAAAATCATTTGATAACATGTCAACATTTATTTTTTCGACATCAAAATGGCCGTTTGTTGAGCAAGTTTATGGCATGAATATGTTAAACTAAACATTAAGATAACAAATCCTACTAATCCTATTCTACTAATATTTTTAAATGTGAAAGTATGGTATTTGTTTGTTAGCCAATGTCACCTCAATCGCTAAGCGGATTTTTATGAAATTTGGATGTACTAAGAGTGGATTCCCACCATGGGACGACACGGCGCGGACAGGGATTCCATCATGTGGTTGATGTTCAACTCATCGCACCTCTCGGTTTCGCCTCCTGCTTTATCGTGCGAACCGCCAAGATAGCAAATTCTCTCCCCGCGTCGCTGTTTTCTGTCACTTATAATTTAAGGGTTTTCAAGGCATAGGCATATTTTGAGTTTGCGTGTACCCTAGATCTCATCTTTGCTTCCCATCAGGCAAGATAGAGGTCAAACGCACTCAGATTTTTAATAAAAAAAAAGCCTACATTAGCACAAAGGCTAACTTTTCGAATTTTCTCGGGGAACATTACTTCTTGTATTCTGACCAAATAAGTAAAAAGTACGATCGGAAGCACATATTGGGAGATATCCACCTAGAAGTGAACTGTATACAATTACCTCTAAATTCATGGTTCATGTGATGTTAACCGTACCTGCATAAAGTTAAGGGAATCCTTGTAACAGGCATAGAAGGGCATTTCTCGCCCATTCTAGATCACTATCGGTGCCATTCACTTGCCCTTTAGCTTGATACATCGTTCATTTCATTTAGGGTTTAGCCAATTGACTTAATTTATGAGTTTAGTTATAATTAATTTATTAAGAGCTTAATTTATGAGATAGTTAAACATTCTGATACAAGATCCGCCCGATCTAGGATTTTTTATAGGTGGGAGGGGGGAGTTGCACGCCTTGAGATGAATCCTAAAGACCCTGATCTTAAGTACTCTCATAATATAGAAAATAGATATGGTGAAAAAATTCCATGCGAGGAGGACGTGAACCCGACGACCAGAGTCTTTATAGAGCTATCGCATTTCAATCCACTACTTACTACTACTAAGTACTTTAGTACTAATTGCATCTGAGATGCACAAAAATCCAAAAAATAGCTCTGATCTTAACCGCTGTATTAAAAAACGGCGCTGTTTTGTAAAACGGCTAGCCGTTATGTAATACGGCGGATTATACAATCCGACTGCGACATATACAAACCTACACAGAAGGTAAGTACCTACATAAAATAGCAGTCTGGATACGTGACCCCGTGTCCTCCCTAAATCCCTAAACCCCCTAAATGCTACTGAACATACATATAGGGAATAGTTTGCAGTCATTAAAACTTTAACAGGAAATAACATAAGTTAATAGTAGTCGAATAAAGAACCTCTAATGAAAAGGCAATGGCAAACCACTCCATCCTCTAATGGAAAAGGCAAAAAGGCAATGGCAAACTACTGCATTAAAATTGCCAAGAGGGTCGTTGTGTGTGTTTCATTCTATACAATGACCACGACCCTCAGTCATGAGGAAATACGAAAAAAGAACGTCTCAGCAAAATACTTACATATCACGTTTCGTTCAGCGGTTTCAGCTTTTATGCATTATTGCTAGAGACAAAGAAAAAAAAAATTTTTTTCTAACTCTGTGGTTATTGCCAAGGAATTTATAATATAAGTAGTTACGTTTATTGTCTAAACGCTTAATTTAACGCCAGGAACAAAATCGAGATATTTCATGGCAACGTATTCTAATAAAACTATTGCCTTTTGGACATTGAGAGAGGCTGCAATTAATTAAAGACTTGAAGCTTCACAAAACAAAGAGAATGTTAATAAAATAGGTTCAAGGATTATCTAGCTTTTCTCAAAGGCGAAATTTTAATCATGGTCTTTTGATCTAATAATTTATTCAAAATAGGATGCTGATTCGACTGACTTACTGATTGATATAGGTACCAAAACACAGTGCTGAAATAGCTAAACGCTAGATAAGTACTTGAAATTTAGTAGAAAGGTAGGTATGCTATATACTTAGTTAGAGTAAGTGAGTATACAAATAAATGATTTTGAAAATTCAAAAAAGGTGTGCAGAGCAACTACGCTCTGCTGCCAGAAAATGTGCGCAGAGCGAATCCGGACAAACGAAGCGGCGGGAAGAATTCTGTACCGGAACTTTACCGGGAAAAAATCTACCGGTAAAATTAAGTACCGGGAAAAAATCTCCACGCGACACCACGCTTGTCCGACTAGAATCTAACTTAAGCTATACGCAGTCTGCTACCACCGTAGCTTATGAAGGGAGCTACAGGGCCCTATATGATAACCTAACCTATAAATTAACTAGAATTGAACACTTACCAAACTAAATCTTCTTTCTCTTCGGATCCAAACTTGAGTGTCTTCGGGAAGGGGGAATTCCTAATTACCCTACCTAACCCTTGAGATCTCAATTCCCCATAACAACTAAATAGATTTCTTCCCGTAGTTTCACTCGGGAACAGCCAGATGTGAACAGCCAGCCACGTTTCACCTCTCACAAGAAAAAGTCACAATAACAGAGTTTTTCACAAACACAAATTCAATAGTGATTTAACAAACAGGAAATTCACAATTATCACTCAAACTAAACAACAAGCAAAAGACGCGAGACCGCTCCGCGTATTAAAATCAAACCGATATCGCCCTGGACAATGCAATGGCGGACACCACACGCGACGCCATCCACGCTAGCAGTGTGAAAACCCCGAACGCCCTCTGGCGGCAGCAATGCGAAACGCCTGCGTTTAGTTTTACCCAATATATTACAAACATCCCCCCGTCCCGGTCTGAGAAGCAGACCGCTAGCTTACTCTACGGGAAGGCGGGCGAGAGAGGTCACACCTCTCCTTAAAATCGAACCGTCGACCAACACCTCAGCCACACGCGGAGTGCCATCTCCGCCAAGAATCAAACGTAATATGCGAGCTCGTCGCCAAAGCAATGAGGGCAAATTTGCCTCTTTTAACAATACTAAATCACCCTCCCTGGGAGGCTCAGTCCTGTCTGTCCACTTCACTCTTTGCTGCAGCAAATGCAAATATTCAAGCGACCAGCGACGCCAAAAGTCCTGGCTCATTTGCTGCAACATTTGAAAACGCGACAACCGATATACGCGTTCATCCTTCCACGGGTATTCGGGCAGGGCATTCAACGGCTCCTCCACCAAAAAATGACCAGGGGTGAGAGCTTCCAAGTCATTTGGATCTGGAGATAGCGGACAGAGAGGACGAGAGTTGAGGACCGCCTCAACTTTACAAAACACTGTGGCCAGCTCTTCAAAAGTTAGAGCCGTTTCTCCGATAATGCGGCGGAGGTGGGTCTTTGCGGATTTCACAGCCGCTTCAAAAATCCCTCCCCAATGGGGGCAACTTGGGGGACTAAATTTCCAGGTTATTCCCCTTTGAGCAGCAATTTGACTTAAACTAGTACAATTTTTGTCAATAAACACAGAAACATCCTTAAGATAATTTACAGTTCCCTTATAGTTTGTGCCATTATCAGACCTAATAAGGGAAGGTAGACCTCGACGCGAAACAAAGCGATCCAACGCGGCGACGAAGGCCTCCGTAGTCAGAGCCGATACCACCTCCAAATGGACAGCCTTGGTGGCCAAACAAACAAATACACACAAATAGCCCTTCACAATACGGGCATTACGAAAGGGAGAAGCCTTGATCGAAAAGGGACCGGCCAAATCGGTTCCAACGCCGTCAAACGGTCTCGAAGGTCGGATTCGATCAGCGGGCAAATCACCCATCTGTGGTTGCATCGTGGATGCCTTCAACCTATAACATGCAATACATCGAAACAGGACACTACGGATTGCTCTTCGGGCTGACAAAATCCAAAACTCGCGTTGCAAAATAGCCAACAAAGCATTGCACCCAGCATGGGCGTTACGAATGTGTCGATCAGACACCAAAAGCTGCACCAAGGGTCCGCCCTTGGGCAACAACAGAGGATGGCGAGTCTCATATGGAAGATCCGCCTTCCGGAGCCTGCCTCCAACCCGAAGAAGCCCATCCGAGTCGATGTACGGGTTCAAACGAGCGACCGCGCCCTTCAACTTAGCGCGTGCTTCGCGCAAAATATGAAGCTCTGACTCAAACCGTCCGGTCTGCACGACACGGACCCAATGCAACAATGCGCTCCGGCGCTCTTCTGCACCTGCAATCGGCTCCAACCGCTTTGCCTGTGGGTTTCTACAATTATGTATGAAACGCTTAATCCAACTGGTGACACCCAGAAGCTTATCCAAGCTGCTATACCGAGCAAGTAGCCAATCCGGCTCCGACGTCGTCTCAGCGACTACAGCATGTACACGGAGCCCAGTCAAACTCAAAGAAGTAACATCTGTCTGACAGACAGGCCAAGAAGTTTCTGATCCCATCAGCCACTCTGGACCCCACCAGAGCGGGTGTGACACCAATTCTGGTGCCGTACAACCTCGGGAGGCACAGTCCGCTGGGTTAAGCTCTCCCGGCACATGTCTCCATGTTATATCAATTCCGATATTCTGGATTTGGGAAACCCGATTTCCCACAAAAACCTCCAAGGTATGTGGGGCCGCGCGCAACCATGCAAGCGCGACCTGGCTATCCGACCAGGCGAAGATGTCTCGTATCTCGACCGTGGCCGCCAGCTCACTGGCAACGTGATGCAACAATTTAGAGAGAAGGTGAGCTCCACTCAACTCAAGCTTGGGAATAGTCAGCCTAGTCCTGATGGGGGCGACCTTGCTCTTCCCTAACAAAGCGAGACATTGACCCGGCCATCGGCGTCAACTGTCCGCATATAGACTGACGCGGCGTAGCCTCGCTCCGACGCGTCACAAAAGCCATGCAGGCTGGCTCGATATTTCCCGGGGGCAATATTCGACGAGGCAAGGCAATCCGATTGACTTCCTTAATCGATGAAAACAACTCGAGCCAATCATCCAATGGAGAGCCAAACAGCGGCTCGTCCCACGAGACGCCCAAAGTCCAAAGTCTCTGAAGAAGACACTTTGCAGAGAATATCACTGGACTGATCCAACCGCTTGGATCAAACATACGAGCTATTACGGACAACACCGTTCTCTTAGTCCAGACCTTTGGTATTTCCAAGTCCACTTGGAATGTAAAAATATCGGTTAGCGGCTGGTACTGCATGCCCAGCACCGCTATCCTGTTGGGATCATCCACATCCTCAAACAGGTGAGGGTTCTGTTGGTGATCCTCCGGGATCCCTTCTAGAACTTTAGGCTCATTAGACAACCACTTACGTAGCTCGTAGCCACCTGTCTTCAATATTTCAATCAATTCATCCCGCAGTAGGAGGGCCTCCTCAATACTTTGGGCTCCGGTGCACACGTCATCAACATACAAGTCACGTGACAGCACGGAAGCCCCACGGGGAAAGCGGATCCGTTCCCGCTCTGCCAATTCAAGCAATGATCTGATGGCGATATAGGGACTAGATTTCAAACCATACGTGTTTGTGTTGAGTTCATACACCGTCACAGGATCCTCAGGGCGCTCACGCCAGAGTATCAACTGGAATCGCCTGTCCTCAGGATGTATGACTGTCTGGCGGAACATCATCCGGATGTCCGCACCAAAAACCACTTGATGTCTTCTAAAGTTCAAGATGATGTCAATTATGTCCCTATGCAATTTGGGACCCGAATGCAAACACAGATTCAACGAAACCCCGTTCGAAGTGGGTGCGGACCCATCGAAGACGGTCCTCAATTTGCCTGTTGAGGCCTTCACCACCGCGTGGTGGGGCAAAAAATAATGCTCAGTTGAGCTCCAATCAACTCGAGCCGGAGACATGTGACCCAAATCCTCGTACTCGCGCATAAATTCAATATATTTATCGCGAAGTACGTGGTCACGCTGCATGCGTCGCTCCATGGACAGCAGTCGTTTCTCCGCAAGCGCCCTACTTTGCCCTAGGCTAGGACGAGAGGCAACAAAGGGTAACCTAGTTACAAACCGACCGGAGGGCAACCTCTCCGTGGTCGATCGAAAAAGGGCTTCGCACTCAGCGTGTTCCGGATCCATCCTGGAACTCATAGGTGGCTCCTCCACCTCCCAAAACCTTTGCATGGTCTTGGCCAAGGACGCTGATGCGACGACCGGTGGCTCCTCCACGGTGCTATTATCAAACACAGGGCCCATCAGGGCGAAACCAAAGATAGTAGACACTGCCATCAGTGAAGACGAACCCAGAGCTTTCTGGGTACCCAACAAAATCCAACCCAATACGTCCGAGCCCAGGAGCAAGTCCACTGGGCCGGGATGAAAAACAAAGGGGTCGGCCAAATCCAGACCCGAAACCAAAGACAACACACCCGGCGGTATGTCTGTCGAGGGTGCCAACCCGCAATGGTATCCATTACCATAGCCGAAGTCGTGATCCTCATTGTGGAGGACTTCAGCGAAGAAAAGGTGACAAGTGTCTGGCCCGTCAGACACTTCAACTGTATGCCACCAACTCCAAGAAGTGGCACAGGCGAGTCTTCCACGACTAAACCTAACTGGCGTGCCACTCGAGTGGTAACCAAACTGCTTTGAGCCCCTGAGTCCAACAGAGCTCTCAAATTAATGGCTTCCCCCACGACCCCATACGCGGACCACCGCGGTAGGGAGCAGAACCGTCCGCGGCTCTGTCCCAGCAAGGGAGCAAGCTAGTTACGGGCTCCCCACTCTCTCCAAACCAGGGGCGCGCCACTGACCCGGATAATATGGCGGGCGAGTGCACATCCCCATCTGAGGGGGGGCATAACCCGCGGCCCGGCCATACCTATAGTACGGCGGGTGGTACTCCAGCCGTGGGTACTCGTGCAGCGGCGGAGAAAACCGCTGCGGCTGCATGTGTTGGGTATTGGTAACCCGCGTGGAGGGGGGTGTCCCCACTCTCACGTCCGATCTAGGGCCCCCGCCCATGGGGGCCCTATCCGGGGCCTGGCCAGCCACAGACTGGCCATGACCTTGGGGCGCGTGGTCCCGGTCCGCCAAGACCCGCGCCGGTACGCGACCCCCCTCCCGAGGGGGGGTGCGACGAGCGAAGCCGCGTCCTCCGTCCGATGGTGGAGGGCTTCGCGCAGGAGCGCCCCCGCCCATAGGGGACCCCTGCCTCAAGAACCGGGGGCCATCCCGTTCCGGTTCATGCAGAGCATCACGTGGTGCAGCCCACGGCATGCTGCATGGTATGGCTCTGGGACAGTCACGTGCATAGTGACTGCCCAAACAGTAAAAGCAAAGTTCATGCCGCCTTGCCATGCGGCGCCGATCTTGTACTGGCAGTCTCTGCCAGTCCCTGCATTGCAGCAGGCTGTGGCCCATCCGGCCACATTGCAGGCAGTCCGCGTCCCCCGCGACTGCTGCCGTGTGTGCAACCCGCACACCAGCTCCACGCGGTGGCGGTTGCCGTCCTGTTGGGGCTTCCCTCGCCATGAGGGTTCCAAGGGCCTACGTTCAGGCGCTCTGGATGGCGCTGAGTCCGTCATGGTATTCTCAGCAGCCCGTGCCTCAAACTCCAAAAACTTCACCAAGTCAGTGAATGTTGGTAGGGTGGTGCTATCCCGTTCCGCATTCTCGCGCTCAAATCGCGAGCGGATGTCATTGGGTAATTTGCCCAATACAATGTGCACCAGCAAAAGGACCATTGGTCCACCGGCAGCCCCAGTGTGCGGAGCGCGTTACAGGCCACTGTAACGGGCGTGAGTGACAACTGCAGGCGCAACTGTGCCCTGTTGGCCACCTTGGGCGGAGGCCATCAACTGTGCGGCGTGCGCATCCGCTAACAAACGTAAGTTTTGGTAGCGGGAGTTCAATAACTCCCAAGCCGTATCGTACTGGTCGTCCTCCCACCCGGAGGTGCTGGATGAGCGACCGCGCTTCATCCTCAAGAGTGGAGAGGAGGTAGGCCATCTTCTGGACCTTCGACAAATCCTGTCGTGCTACGACCAGGGACTCAAACATATTTTTATATGCTACCCACTCCTCCATCCTACCCCCACAGTGGGACAGCTGAAGGGTGGGGAGCCGACCAGTAACCGCTGGTCCTTCCTGTCTAACAGGTGTGCGAGGGGCTGGTCCGCCAGCCTGTCTCGCCCTTATTGCGGTCACCGCCTCCGCGATATCATCGTGCAGACTCAGGATCTGGTCCATGTCCGCCATGTGACCTGCACGTAGGCCTCCGGGGTAAAAGATCGGCTTCGGTAAGCGCCGCCATGGCGCAGCTTCCGCGCTAATCAATCGTGAGTGGAGGGTGATCCGCTCTTAGCAGTATGGCGCCCTCCCTGTCCTTCCGGGACAGGAGTCCTCCGGCCGTCACAAACCATCTCAATTCGTTGGCGAGTGTCGCCCTAGCATTGGAGGCCTTCGCCATCGCGTCAAGTCACAAACAAAAAAATAACAAAAGGTAAATAAAAAACAACAAAATCAAGCAACTACACGAAGAACCGCGGTAGGTATGAGAATGGCACAAACCCGGAACGCACGGTACAAACCGCAAACAAATACAAAAAAGGTTACAAATATTCTTATACAAACAAACTAAGAAAAATCTAATAATTTTTACAAACAATTAATTATTTTTTACAAACGAACAAAGAGAGGGTAGATAAACTACGCTCTGCTACCAGAAAATGTGCAGAGCAACTACGCTCTGCTGCCAGAAAATGTGCGCAGAGCGAATCCGGACAAACGAAGCGGCGGGAAGAATTCTGTACCGGAACTTCACCGGGAAAAAATCTACCGGTAAAATTAAGTACCGGGAAAAAATCTCCACGCGACACCACGCTTGTCCGACTAGAATCTAACTTAAGCTATACGCAGTCTGCTACCACCGTAGCTTATGAAGGGAGCTACAGGGCCCTATATGATAACCTAACCTATAAATTAACTACAATTGAACACTTACCAAATTAAATCTTCTTTCTCTACGGATCCAAACTTGAGTGTCTTCGGGAAGGGGGAATTCCTAATCACCCTACCTAACCCTTGAGATCTCAATTCCCCATAACAACTAAATAGATTTCTTCCCGTAGTTTCACTCGGGAACAGCCAGATGTGAACAGCCAGCCACGTTTCACCTCTCACAAGAAAAAGTCACAATAACAGAGTTTTCCACAAACACAAATTCAATAGTTATTTAACAAACAGGAAATTCACAATTATCACTCAAACTAAACAACAAGCAAAAGACGCGAGACCGCTCCGCGTATTAAAATCAAACCGATATCGCCCTGGACAGTACAATGGCCGGACACCACACGCGACGCCATCCACGCTAGCAGTGTGAAAACCCCGAACGCCCTCTGGCGGCAACAATGCGAAACGCCTGCGTTTAGTTTTACCCAATATATTACAAACAAAAGGGATGAAAACCGACAAGCGACAAGTAAAATCATAGATGTTTGTTAGTTTGTTTGTTATTCAAAGGGGGGCAAAATGGCTGGACGGATTTCGATGAAATTTGGTACCTATATATGTGTATAGTAGGTACTTAAAATAATATGTAAGCTACTTTTTATCCCGAATTTCACACGACACAAAACGCATCTATTTTCAAGTACTTTTAAAAACAAATTCTCAGCCGTAGAGTCTGGAGAGTCTGGTTTACACGGGTAGAATAAACGATTAGTAGTACAGTAGAGTACTTACTATTGCGGTAGAGTAGAAGCGGTGATGGCCGAATGGTAGGATACTCGCCTGTGGCTGCAAAGGTCCCAGGTTCGAATCCTGCATGAGTTTGTATACCAATCTGACTCATGTACCTATGTTAGTTTTCATCGACCACCACTTGTTTCTGAGTTAAGCAAAACATTAAACCTGCACTCTGGTTGCATGAAATTATCAGCTAGTGTGTGAAATGGAAGAATGCCAATGGCAAACAGTCCAAATTGTCAAGAGAGCCGTTGTGTGTATTTCATTCCATATAATGACCACGACCCTCCAGTCATGAGGAATACGACTTAGGCGGAGGAGAGTACTGTAATATTACTAACTTTCTTTCTTACTAACTATGCTATTGGAATCAGTATTGGTAAAGTAGAGCCACAGAATTAATATAAGTACTACGTAGTAAGAGCATCGGTTCTCTTGGGTAGACTATGCTTGAACAGCATTGGTAGAGTCCTTCTACTCTACCATACTACAATACCGTTTACTCTTTCCGTGTACACCGAGGCTGAAGGCTATAGGGTTACATCAGGATATAAAATAAAGAAAGCAACATCTTGATACATTGCACAAATACTCGGAAAAAATAAATAAATATTGTTTATGTTATGGACCATTACCATAACTTAACGATTATTTACGTTTATGAAGCTTTTGTTGTGAGGCTTAGCTTTAAAAGTATACTTAGTGAAACTAAGAGAAAGTATAAACTTATAATTATTACTTGAATACTTCAAAGATTTTGTTTGTAACCTGCATATGACTTTTTAAAAGTTTTTATTTAACTTGCAATGTATGCAAGTATGTTCGATCAGGTGGAATCTTAAGAACTCAATTTTGAAGTAGATATCTTCAATCGATTGAGCTGAAATTTTGTGCACACGTTTAGTTTGAACGACAATGCATGATATGGTATGTGACGTCATTATCAAAATCCAATATGGCGGACCATCCAATATGTGGCGGAATAATTATTTGTAAGTAATGCATTTTCTACAATATGTGTATCAAAATGAAAGAGTTTGTTGAGGAGCACCAGACATAATATTACCTAGACCCCGCAAGTGTATGTACTTCGCGTGTAAAAAGAAGAAGATGATTCAACTTCATTTAACGCTCGTTCATTCAGAACCGCGGTCGAACACGTTCTCGCAGTCAGACGTATTACAAAAAGTAAAAAATGCCTCTCTCTCTCTCTCTCCAGCCGAAAGACGTCCACTGCTGGACAAAGGCCTCCCCCAAGGATTTCCATAACGACCGGTCCGTAAAAATGCCTAATTGCGCGGTATTGAGTTGGAGAGAAACAATACACAAAAAGGGGGACGAGATAAAGGAAACATTTCTTTTCATCGGTAAGTAATTTTTGTTTTAAAATGGTGTTGTTTTTAACTAAAAAAACAATTATTTTGTGTTCCCGGCACGGATTTGGCGATTTTACAAAAACTATGTATGCGAGTGTGTATTGTTGATTTAAAATACATTGCCGCTTTTAAAAGGAGTGTTGTAGAGGGCTTATCTTTTAAAAACACGCAATGAATGTTAAAAACGAACTATACGTTCACACGTCGTTTAGCTTAGTGGTACGATCACTAATCTCATTTTTCTGTCAAAAAAAAAAAATCAAAAAGAAAATAATTTCTATGTATATTCCAAGTTTCATCTAAAAATTGGATCAACGGTTCGAGAGTTGTCGCAGAACAAACATGCATACATACAAACAATGTAATTTTTATCCAACTTGATTAAAATCATTAACTTTCTTTTAGCTTCGCAGTTGTAGAGAAAAAGACGAGTTACCTATTAATGATTTATCATTTCTCTGCCGTTTTCTCATTTACACTCTGTCGATGAACTCGAATAATCGATTATAATATCGGTATTGTAAAATTGCTTACAGTATCAATTTGGAAAGTAAAAAAGGGCGGCGACACCCTTTGAATCGTTTGCATGGATGGCGAGCGTTCCCATCACTAAATCGCTTATGTGACGTCACAGTAGGTAAAAAATATTATTGACACGCTCGTTTTCTATGCAGGCGATGAGACTTGCGGGGTCTAGGTAATATTATGTCTGTGGTTGAGAGTAAATGCTTTTTTAAAGTTTTTTTATTATTAATTTATTAGTAATATTTTTCTACAAAAAATGAATACGCTGTGGACACAACTAATTGCAAATGAGTAGGTAACACTAGGATACAGTAAAAGTTGAATTAATTAACACATAATAATACTATTACCGTGTGTAAAGATCCCAAAACAAAACTTTATATAGAAGAGGGAATGCGGAAATATGGTGGAATTCCGGGTGGAACAATAGCTGACGCTCATGACTTCACTTATCTAGATTGAGTGACTCTAATGAATATCTTTATGTAAAAGCAGATGAAGAGAATTATTGTTATCCGAGTTATATTCTACGTAGGTATATACTTGTGAATGTAACAAGTATGTCCATATTTGTTATCAATCACTCAAATTCTACTGAACGCATTCGATTAATTTTGGTACACGGGCAGGATATAACCCAGAATAGCACAGAAGGTAATTTTTATCCCTAAATTTCCAATGGGAGCAAAGCGCCACCTACTAATAGAAAATAAATACACGTGGAGCTATTAGCCATTCCTCTTCTATGAGACATGATTGGAGTATGATTAACAAGCCAAAAACTACTGAGTGATAGACGAAGGTAGATATAAATTTTGTTCATTATTTAAAATTTATAAGAACATTGTTCTTTTTCCTATGGAGTGTTTTCCATGTGTCCATATCTACAGCCATCCTATGACTTTTATGTACTATACGATTTTTGCCTTCTCCTTTATTCTATGTAAGCTTTTCTTAGCTTTCTTACTCCTTTCTAACTTCTATTTTTCCTTCTATTAGGTTTTTTAAATGAAATAAATTGTACTCCTTGTCGTACACAGCATGTCGTCAAACATCTTTCCACGTCTCAATTCTATAACTTTTAATAATATTCTTAGTACTTCTGCGTTTGTCTTCTTTTATGTCCAACTTATTCTTTCCATTCGCCTCAAACACAACATTTCATAGGCCTACAGAAGTTCTCGATGATATCTTTTTGTAATACCTATTAATTTATATTTTTTGTTACCATGCAGCGCAGAGTATCATTCCGGAATCCGGATGCATGTCGTGCATTGTTTCACGCTTGCAACATGCATCTCGTCTCAAATGAACGAAGTCAATGACACATCAACTTCAAGAACAATTTGTTTGATCGCTAGTTTTATAAAGCCAGTTAAAAAACTGAGGTTTTTGAAATTTTTATTAAGATTCAGTTTGCTGTAATCGATAAATAAATGTGTTTTGACTTCTCAGTTTCTGATTTTATGCAAGTATACATCGTGTTTGTAATATATTGGGTAAAACTAAACGCAGGCGTTTCCTGTTATCGCCGCCAGGCGTTGAGCGGAAATTCTCACACTGCCTAGCGTGGATGGCGTCGCGTGTGGTCCCGCCATTGCTTTGTCCAGGGGGCGATATCGGTTTGATTTTAATACGCGGAGCAGTCTCAGCGTCTTTTTGCTTGTTGTTTAGTTTGAGTGATAATTGTGAATTTCCTGTTTGTTAAATAACTATTGAATTTGTGTTTGTGAAAAACTCTGTTATTGTGACTTTTTCTTGTGAGAGGTGAAACGTGGCTGGCTGTTCACATCTGGCTGTTCCCGAGTGAAACTACGGGAAGAAATCTATTTAGTTGTTCTGGGGAATTGAGATCTCAAGGGTTAGGTAGGGTGATTAGGAATTCCCCCTTCCCGAAGACACTCAAGTTTGGATCCGAAGAGAAAGAAGATTTAATTTGGTAAGTGTTCAATTGTAGTTAATTTAGAGGTTAGGTTATCATATAGGGCCCTGTAGCTCCCTTCATAAGCTACGGTGGTAGCAGACTGCGTTAAGTTAGTTAGGTTTTAGTCGGGCAAACGTGGTGCCGCGTGGAGATTTTTTCCCGGTACTTATTTTTACCGGTGGTTTTTCCCAGTGAAGTTCCGGTACAGAATTCTTCCCGCCGCTTCGTTTGTCCGGATTCTCCGCTGCCACATTTTCTGGCAGCAAGAGCGTAGTTGCTCTGCACATTTTCTGGTAGCAGAGCGTAGTTTATCTACCCTCTATTTGTTCGTTTGTAAAAGAAAATAATTAATTGTTTAGTAAAAATTATTAGATTTTTCTTAGTTTGTTTGTATAAGAATATTTGTAACCTTATTTTTTGTATTTGTTTGCGGTTTTTGTACCGTGGCGTTCGGGTTTGTGCCATTCTCATTACCTACCGCGGTTCTTCCGTGTAGTTGCTTGATTTTGTTGTTTTTTATTTTACCTTTTATTATTTTTGTTTGTGACTTGACGCGATGGCGAAAGGCCTCCAACAAGCTAGAAGGCGACACTCGCCAACGAATTGGAGATGGTTTGTGGACGGCCGGAGCAGACTCCTGTCCCAGGGAAGGAGACAGGGAGGGCGCCATACTGCTAAGAGCAAGGATCCACCTCCACTCACGATTGATTAGGCGCGGAAGCTTGAGCGCCGTGGCGGCGGCGCTTTACCGAAGCCGATCTTACCCCGGAGGCCTCACGTGCCAGGTCCACATGGCGGACATGGACCAGATCCGTGAGTCTGCACGATGATATCGCGGAGGCGGTGACCGCAATAAGGGGGCGAGACAGGCTGGCGGACCAGCCCTCGCACACCATGTTAGACAGGAAGGACCAGCGGTTACTGGTCGGCTCCCCACCCTTCAGCTGTCCCACTTGGGGGGTAGGATGGAGGAGTGGGTAGCATATAAAAATATGTTTGAGTCCCTGGTCGTAGCACGACAGGATTTGTCGAAGGCCCAGAAGATGGCCTACCTCCTCTCCACTCTTGAGGATGAAGCGCGGTCGCTCATCCAGCACCTCCGGGTGGAGGACGACCAGTACGATACGGCTTGGGAGTTATTGAACTCCCGCTACCAAAACTTACGTTTGTTAGCGGATGCGCACGCCGCACAGTTGATGGCCCTGCCCAAGGTGGACAACAGGGCACAGTTGCGCCTGCAGTTGCTCACGCCCGTTACAGTGGCCTGTAACGCGCTCCGCACACTGGGGCTGCCGGTGGACCAATGGTCCTTTTTGCTGAGTACATTGGTATTGGGCAACCATTACCCAATGACATCCGCTCGCGATTTGAGCGCGAGAATGCGTGGAACAGGATAGCACACCACCCTACCAACATTCACTGACTCTGGTGAAGATTTTTGGAGTTTGAGGCACGGGCTGCTGAGAATACCATGACGGACTCAGCGCCATCCAGAGCGCCTGAACGTAGGCCCTTGGAACCCTCATGGCGAGGGAAGCCCCAACAGGGACGGCAACCGCCACCGCGTGGAGCTGGTGTGCGGGTTGCACACACGGCAGCAGTCGCGAGGGACGCGGACTGCCTGCAATGTGGCCGGATGGGCCACAGCCTGCTACAATGCAATGCAAGGTAACTGGCAGAGACTGCTCAGTACAAGATCGGCTGCCGCATGGCAAGGCGCGGCATGAACTTTGCTTTTATTGTTTGGGCGGTCACTATGCACGTGACTGTCCCAGTGCCATACCATGCAGTGCATGCCGTGGGCGGCACCACGCGATGCTTTGCATGAACCGCAACGGGGATGGCACCCGGATGTTGATGGCAGGGGTCCCCTATGGGCGGGGGCGCTCCTGCGCGAAGCCCTCCACCACCGGACGGAGGACGCGGCTTCGCTCGTCGCACCCCCCCTCGGGAGGGGGGTCGCGTACCTGCGCGGGTCTTGGCGGACCGGGACCACGCGCCCCAAGGTCATGGCCAGTATGTAGCTGGCCAGGCCCCGGATAGGGCCACCATGGGCGGGGGCCCTAGATCGGACGTGAGAGTGGGGACACCCCCCTCCACGCGGGTTACCAATGCCCAACACATGCAGCCGCAGCGGTTTTCTCCGCCGCTGCACGAGTACCCACGGCTGGAGTACCACCCGCCGTACCATATGTATGGCCGGGCCGCGGGTTATGCCCCCCTCAGATGGGGATGTGCACTCGCCCGCCATATTATCCGGGTCAGTGGCGCGCCCCTGGTTTGGAGAGAGTGGGGAGCCCGTAACTAGCTTGCTCCCTTGCTGGGACAGAGCCGCGGACGGTTCTGCTCCCTACCGCGGTGGTCCGCGTATGGGGTCGGGGGAAGCCATTAATTTGAGAGCTCTGTTGGACTCAGGGCTCAAAGCAGTTTGGTTACCACTCGAGTGGCACGCCAGTTAGGTTTAGTCGTGGAAGACTCGCCTGTGCCACTTCTTGGAGTTGGTGGCATACAAGTGAAGTGTCTGACGGGCCAGACACTTGTCACCTTTTCTTCGCTGAAGTCCTCCACAATGAGGATCACGACTTCGGCTATGGTAATGGATACCATTGCGGGTTGGCACCCTCGACAGACATACCGCCGGGTGTGTTGTCTTTGGTTTCGGGTCTGGATTTGGCCGACCCCTTTGTCTTTCATCCCGGCCCAGTGGACTTGCTCCTGGGCTCGGACGTATTAGGTTGGATTTTGTTGGGTACACAGAAGGCTCTGGGTTCGTCTTCACTGATGGCAGTGTCTACTATCTTTGGTTTCGCCCTGATGGGCCCTGTGTTTGATAATAGCACCGTGGAGGAGCCACCGGTCGTCGCATCTGCGTCCTTGGCCAAGACCATGCAAAGGTTTTGGGAGGTGGAGGAGCCACCTATGAGTTCCAGGATGGATCCGGAACACGCTGAGTGCGAAGCCCTTTTTCGATCGACCACGGAGAGGTTGCTCTCCGGTCGGTTTGTAACTAGGTTACCTTTTGTTGCCTCTCGTCCTAGCCTAGGGCAAAGTAGGGCGCTTGCGGAGAAACGACTGCTGTCCATGGAGCGACGCATGCAGCGTGACCACGTACTTCGCGATAAATATATTGAATTTATGCGCGAGTACGAGGATTTGGGTCACATGTCTCCGGCTCGAGTTGATTGGAGCTCAACTGAGTGACATTATTTTTTGCCCCACCACGCGGTGGTGAAGGCTCTCAACGGGCAAGTTGCGGACTGTCTTTGATGGGTCCGCACCCACTTCGAACGGAGTTTCGTTGGAATCTATGTTTGCATTCAGGTCCCAAATTGCATAGGGACATAATTGACATCATCTTGAACTTTAGAAGACATCAAGTGGTTTTTGGCGCGGACATCCGGATGATGTTCCGCCAGACAGTCAGACATCCTGAGGACAGGCGATTCCAGTTGATACTCTGGCGTGAGCGCCCTGAGGATCCTGTGACGGTGTATGAACTCAACACAAACACGTATGGTTTGAAATCTAGTCCCTATATCGCCATCAGATCATTGCTTGAATTGGCAGAGCGGGAACGGATCCGCTTTCCCCGTGGGGCTTCCGTGCTGGCACGTGACTTGTATGTTGATGACGTGTGCACCGGAGCCCAAAGTATTGAGGAGGCCCTCCTACTGCGGGATGAATTGATTGAAATATTGAAGACAGGTGGCTACGAGCTACGTAAGTGGTTGTCTAATGAGCCTAAAAGGATTCTAGAAGGGATCCCGGAGGATCACCAACAGAACCCTCTACCTGTTTGAGGATGTGGGATGATCCCAACAGGATAGCGGTGCTGGGGCATGCAGTACTCAGCCGCTAACCTGATATTTTTACATTCCAAGTGGACTTGGAAAATACCAAAGGTCTGGACCAAGAGAACGGTGTTGTCCGTAACTATAGCCCGTATGTTCGATCTCAAGCGGTTGGATCTCAGTCCAGTGATATTCTCTTCGCAAAGTGTCTTCTTCAGAGACTTTGGACTTTGGGCGTCTCGTGGGACGAGCCGCTGTTTGGCTCTCCATTGGATGATTGGCTTCGGAGTTGTTTTCATCGATTAAGGAAGTCAATCGGATTGCCTTGCCTCGTCGAGATATTGCCCCGGGAAATATCGAGCCAGCCTGCATGGCTTCTTTGTGACGCGTCGGGAGCGGAGGCTACGCCGCGCGTCAAGTCTATATGCGGACAGTTGACGCCGATGGCCGGGTCAATGTCTCGCTTTTGTTAGGGAAGAGCAAGGTCGCCCCCATCAGGACTAGGCTGACTATTCCCAAGCTTGAGTTGAGTGGAGCTCACCTTCTCTCTAAATTGTTGCATCACGTTGCCAGTGAACTGGCGGCCACGGTCGAAATACGTGACATCTTCGCCTGGTCGGATAGCCAGGTCGCGCTTGCATGGTTGCGCGCGGCCCCACATACCTTGGAGGTTTTTGTGGGAAATCGGGGTTCCCAAATCCAGAATATCGGAATTGATATAACATGGAGACATGTGCCGGGAGAGCTTAACCCAGCGGACTGTGCTTCCCGAGGTTGTACGGCACCAGAATTGGTGTCACACCCGCTCTGGTGGGGTCCAGAGTGGCTGATGGGATCAGAAACTTCTTGGCCTGTCTGTCAGACAGATGTTACTTCTTTGAGTTTGACTGGGCTCCGTGTACATGCTGTAGTCGCTGAGACGACGTCGGAGCCGGATTGGCTACTTGCTCGGTATAGCAGCTTGGATAAGCTTCTGGGTGTCACCAGTTGGATTAAGCGTTTCATACATAATTGCCAAAAGAAACCCACAGGCAAAGCCGGTTGGAGGCCGATTGCAGGTGCAGAAGAGCGCCGGAGCGCATTGTTGCATTGGGTCCGTGTCGTGCAGACCGGACGGTTTGAGTCAGAGCTTCGTATCTTGCGCGACGCACGTACGCTAAGTTGAAGCGGGCGCGGTCGCTCGTTTGAACCCGTACATCGACTCGGATGGGCTTCTTCGGGTTGGAGGCAGGCTCCGGAAGGCGGATCTTCCATATGAGACTCGCCATCCTCTGTTGTTGCCCAAGGGCGGACCCTTGGTGCAGCTTTTGGTGTCTGATCGACACATTCGTAACGCCCATGCTGGGTGCAATGCTTTGTTGGCTATTTTGCAAACGCGAGTTTTGATTTTGTCTGCCCGAAGAAAGCAATCCGTAGCGTTCTGTTTCGATGTATTGCATGTTATAGGTTGAAGGCATCCATCGATGCAAAAACCACAGATGCTGGTGATTTGCTCCGCTGATCGAATCCGACCTTCGAGACCGTTTGACGGCGTTGGAACCGATTTTGCCGGTCCCTTTTCGATCAAGGCTTTCCTCTTTCGTAATGCCCGTATTGTGAAGGGCTATTTGTGTGTATTTGTTGGTTTGGCCACCAAGGCTGTCCATTTGGAGGTGGTATCGGCTCTGACTACGGAGGCCTTCGTCGCCGCGTTGGATCGCTTTGTTTCGCGTCGAGGTCTACCTTCCCTTATTAGGTCTGACAATGGCACAAACTATAAAGGAAATGTAAATTATCTTAAGGATGTTTCTGTGTTTATTGATAAAAATTGTACTCAGTTTTCAAGTCAAATTGTTGCCCAAAGGGGAATAACCTGGAAGTTTTAGTCCCCCAAGTTGCCTCCCCTCATTGGGGAGGGGATTTTTGAAGCGGCTGTGAAATCCGCAAAGACCCACCTCCGCCGCATTATCGGAGAAACGGCTCTAACTTTGAAGAGCTGGCCACAGTGTTTTGTAAAGTTGAGGCGGTCCTCAACTCTCGTCCTCTCTGTCCGCTATCTCCAGATCCAAATGACTTGGAAGCTCTCACCCCTGGTCATTTTTTGGTGGGAGGGCCGTTGAATGCCCTGCCCGAATACCCGTGGAAGGATGATCGCGTATATCGGTTGTCGCGTTTTCAAATGTTGCAGCAAATGAGCCAGGACTTTTGGCGTCGCTGGTCGCTTGAATATTTGCATTTGCTGCAGCAAAGAGTGAAGTGGACAGACAGGACTGAGCCTCCCAGGGAGGGTGATTTAGTATTGTTAAAAGAGGCAAATTTGCCCTCATTGCTTTGGCGACGAGCTCGCATATTACGTTTGATTCTTGGCGGAGATGGCACTCCGCGTGTGGCTGAGGTGTTAGTCGACGGTTCGATTTTAAGGAGAGGTGTGACCTCTCTCGCCCGCCTTCCCGTAGAGTAAGCTAGCGGTCTGCTTCTCAGACCGGGACGGGGGGCTGTGTGTGATATATTGGGTAAAACTAAACGCAGGCGTTTCCTGTTATCGCCGCCAGGCGTTTTGGGGGGTTCTCACACTGCTAGCGTGGATGGCGTCGCGTGTGGTCCGCCATTGCTTTGTCCAGGGCGATATCGGTTTGATTTTAATACGCGGAGCGGTCTCGCGTCTTTGCTTGTTGTTTAGTTTGAGTGATAATTGTGAATTTCCTGTTTGTTAAATAACTATTGAATTTGTGTTTGTGAAAAACTCTGTTATTGTGACTTTTTCTTGTGAGAGGTGAAACGTGGCTGGCTGTTCACATCTGGCTGTTCCCGAGTGAAACTACGGGAAGAAATCTATTTAGTTGTTCTGGGGAATTGAGATCTCAAGGGTTAGGTAGGGTGATTAGGAATTCCCCCTTCCCGAAGACACTCAAGTTTGGATCCGAAGAGAAAGAAGATTTAATTTGGTAAGTGTTCAATTGTAGTTAATTTATAGGTGAGGTTATCATATAGGGCCCTGTAGCTCCCTTCATAAGCTACGGTGGTAGCAGACTGCGTTAAGTTAGTTAGGTTTTAGTCGGGCAAACGTGGTGCCGCGTGCAGAGATTTTTTTCCCGGTACTTATTTTTACCGGTGGTTTTTTCCCGGTGAAGTTCCGGTACAGAATTCTTCCCGCCGCTTCGTTTGTCCGGATTCTCGCTGCCGTCAACATTTTCATAGCAGCAGCAGAGCGTAGTTGCTCTGCACACATCGTGGATTTTTTTTGGGCTGGGTTTTATTTATTTCGGCCCTAGATTAATTTATTAACGTCTTGACTAGGTCCTAGAATTTGGGAAAGAAGTAACACCTTACCAATTATTTTTTAAGTTATTGACGTAAGTAAGATACCATTTTAAAATTGAGATAAAAATAAACTTTCTAAGAAAAAACCTATTCACACAGTAGATACTACTATACCTATCTACTAGGATTCCTCTCCTATATTTGTAAAAATCATAACATAAATAGGCTAAACTGAATACTAATCAGTAGTATAGTTAAACAAAGGCTCAGCGATGAGTTTCTTAGACTAAATAACTTTTAGTGATATGAATAAATGGTTTGCACGCAATTAGGGTATCGTATTTGCGTTCACTAGTTCGCGATACTGGTTGGTCCATGGGAACCAAAATGAGTACCAAATTATCTGAGAATCCCATGGGAGCCAACAGGAGAAAAAATTGTATGTGGATCCCATGGGAGCGGTTCATGAGAGCCAAAAGGAGTACCAAATTATCTGAGAATCCCATGGGAGCCAACAGGCGAAAAAATTGTATGTGGATCCAATGGGAGCGGTCCATGGGAGCCAAAAGGAGTACCAAATTATCTGAGGATCCCATGGGGTCTAACAGGCGAAAAAAATGTCTTTGGATCCCACGGGAGCGGCGACATGGAAGCCTATAGTGTAGGTACGGAGGGCTATATAGGTTATATATTATATGGTCATGTCAATGGTCCAATACTGTCATTTGAATTTGACACATCGACGTTGACAGCGTTAAACCATCTGACAGATGTCTGTCCTGACCGCAGGTGCTGACATCTGATAGAATATTTGAACGCGATAGCCCTCATTGACATGCTATTATGCAAAGTTCACGAGGCAAGCTTTTTCAATGCAATACAAACTAGGTAGAGCTTTATGACTGGTAAGAGTTCAAAAGAGAAAGGGGTAGGCAATTAGTTACATAGTGAGTACAGTCAAACTAATAATAATATTCTTTTAATCAATCAACAAAAGGATCATTCTCTCTCTCTCCCACTGTTGGACAAAGGCCAAGGATTTCCACAACAACCGGTCCTGCGCTGCCCGCATCCATGCGCGTCCCGCGACCTTCACCAGGTCGTCGGTCCAACGAGTGGGAGGCCTCAAAAACCAAAAAAAAAAACAAAAAAAAAGTTTTTGGAAAAAAGGAACGGAAGGAAGGAAAGGAAAGGAGGGGTGGTTTGTGGTGAAAAGGATTTTTATTTTTTTATTTACATTTAGTAAGCTGAAATGACGCGTCCCACCTCCGCATTAACGTACACAAGCAAACAAATATGGAAAAAAAGTAGTGGGGCGCATCGTTTCAGTTTAGGCAATCTCTAGTTACATATTATTTCCTAATTATGTTATGTACTCCATTTATAGATAGAGTACTTACTGTTACATGCCATTATAAGGAAGGAACTATTATTATCATTGTATGTTATTGTTGGAATATTGCCCCGGGGCTCTGCTCCAGTAAAAAATTCGAAATAAAAAGAATACTCTGTACTATTTCAGTTTATATCCTACCCGTGTACCAAATTTCATTAAAATCCGTACAGTTGATTTTGCGTGATTGAGTGACAAACTTACATACATACATAGAATCACGTCTTTATCCCTTACGGGGTAGACAGAGCCAAGAGTCGTGAGACTCGAAGGCCACGCTTAGCTGAATAGTGACAAACTTAAATCCAAACATTCGTTTTTTTTAACCCTGGAATATTTAGTGTATTATTTTTATCCCGAAATTGTCACAGAAGCGTATCCGCGAGGCACAACGTTTCCTTTTTTTTTAATTCTACAATCCAACTCTCAAATTCCAAGTGACAAGCTTTTTATTTAATCGACTGTACTATAGGTTAGGTTACAACCTCTGCGTTGTATACATTTCCTGTAAGGGACTGGGTTGCTCAACTTCCCTTGGCAAACGAGCACTTGTTATTATCGTATAGTTTCACGTCTCTATCCTTTACGGGGTAGACAGAGCCAAGAGTGAGACTCGAAGGCCACGCTTAGCCGAATAGTGAGCTTATTGGTGGAATCGAGATTCAGATATAATTGATTTGGATTGGATATAGTGACAGGTTGCTAGCCCATCGCCTGTGACAAGAATTCCCAGTTGAAAACTAAAAACATCATATGGGACCAGTAAATTATAAGTCTATGTATGCATGGGACCGACTCTGAAATTAAAAAAAAACCAGCTATACCATATATTTTGGGCAAGCATGCAGGTATTGTAAAATATATGGAACAGCTGATTTTCTAAACGAGATTGCAGATTCGGTTCCATACAAAAAGTTGCTCATTTTTTCACCCCTAGAAAGATTTTTGGTATTTTACAAATACCAAACACTTTTTTTTACCAAGGACTTTTTTTTAGTGGTAACGAGTTTAATGGATAAAAGTTGTCCAGGGACACATAGAAATGATCGATTTGTCACCCGGACCACCATTGTAAAAAGGTAAAAAAAAATTAATTGATTAAATCCTTTTAAGCTAATATGTTGATTTATATGGATATTTCGTAGATAAATGAAAATAATAATCATTTAGTAATTTTATAAAATTTTATAAATCATCTAGGACATAGGGCAGTTGTCCAAGGGCAAGAAAAAGTTGATTGACCCACATATAATACAACTGTAACTGGTCTGTGTTTGTACATAGGAGATATTTAAGAAAAAAAACTAGGAGGGGTCTTTATAGGGCCAATAGAAGCCAAAACTATTTTATTTACTCGCATCACGCAAAAACTACTAGACCAAATTTGATACGGTTTTTACTGTTGTATTATAGAAGGTTTAACTTAAAATCTGGCGTAAGTTTCATCTTGTTACGCCGCTTAAAACCTGAGATATGCGCGGCCGAAGTCGCGGGCATAGGCTAGTTAAATTATATGTCCACAATTTCCTCGTTTGCTGATTACTGGACGTAACAGCTGTCTGCTGTTTATTATTTAGCTTTTTCCCTTAATCACCTTTCACGTCACCTATGGGAAAAAAATATTCATTTTTAATCTAAAACAGGACGCCTAATAACTGAAAAACAAGCTTAAAAATATTTAATTAACCACCTTTGGCCTAATTATTTTCCGGGACAATTCAGGGCGGTCAGCTAGTAGGAAAATATATGAAAACAGGTAATTATTTTTATAAAAATCCCTTTCTTAACGCTCACTTACTTATATAAGAATCTCTCTGGCAAAAATTTCAAGTTTATGTTCAGCTGGTTTGTTCCTGCGCTCGATGTATTACTGAATTAGTCAGTACCAATTTTATTTATAATGTAAGTGGATATTAATTCTACATTGATCAGCTAAGCATGGCCTTCTGAGTCTCAATGACTTCCTTTGGCTCTGTCTGACCCCGTAAGGGATTAAGACGTGATTATTGACGTATGTATGTATTAACTTACTCAATCTTGTTTATAATCCAATCCAACATCTTCCTACACAAAACTGTTAGGGCTTCACCTCTAGCCTCAAGGTAATAGCAAGCCTTACAGGGGCCTGTGATTGTTAGTGTAATGAGCTTTTAATGAACCGACGATAAAATTAATGAAGCTTTGTATCGCTTCGGGCAAACCGTAGAGTACAGTCATCAACGTAATTAACTATGCACGATAGCATTATGTAATATGTGGCTTAGATAACAAACAGAGAAGACGATTCGAGAGCAAACTTCTATGCAAAAATGTCTGCCAATTTCAGTGTTAGCAAAACATAATTTATACACGCACACAAAGATAATGCCGACACACTAATTTTAAAAACTACGCGCATAATCACAAAACAGTG